>OVAN01002732.1:0-31985 GCA_900406275.1 Anastatica hierochuntica
AGCGACGAAATTGCGACACTTATCCTGAACTAGTCGCTAATTAGTCTCAAAATTTGGCTAACTTTTGACTCCCCCGCCAAATTTCTTACCTGATCCCGCTCAAATTAGAGACATATTTGCGACGTATCGTCGCAAATCCATCTCTAATTTTTGCGAAATTTGTTTCTCACAAAGAAAGNAGAATAAAATCAATAGATTTATTTATTTTAAAAAGTCATGGTTATCTTAATACATTATGTTATATATTTGATTTATTCTATTTAAATATTATATAAGATAAACTTATTTTAGAATATAGTAAATTAAAAAGATATATTAACAACACTGAAATCAATCATGTTTTTTTTATAAAATCTAGGTATATTTAAATAAATTTTAAAATTTTTTCGTATTAAGAATATTAATAGAGAAATTAATAATTTAGTATTATAGTTTTTAATGAGGTCGAGCGTCAAAAACCGAAAAACATTTCAATCTTATGCAAGATATGTCAAATGAAATAATTTAGTATTTAAGATTACATATTTAGCGGGGTCGAATATTAAAGTTCGTAATATTTCAATCTTATGTTAGACATGCCAAATGGAGCATGCACTACCTTATTTAAAATTTATATAATAAAGCTTATTGACTAAATAAAAAATAACACTATTTAAAAATTTAACAGTCAAAAATTTTAAAATATCATATAAATATTTATATTTATCATACCTCATAAATTTTATGAAATTATCACATACAAATATTGACAAAATTTTTAAGCCCACATTTATGCGGGCCAACTACCTAATACATATATGTATATAGAATTATGAAGTTAATAACTGTGGTTTTTTTTCGTTAGTAACCTAATGACAAGTAATATTCTTTCTATTAGAAGCAGATGCATAGTGCAACCACTGAACCACTGACTAACTTGCTCCTTTCAAAATCCGAAAAATATTTTAACTCTATGCATGTTAGACGAGATCGAAGAACAATAAAAAAAGTGTGAAGCTTATGGGTCAAGTTTTAGCTTATATGAAGCACTCAACTTTGTAATATAATCTCTGTAAACACCTAACACAAAAGGAAAAAGATGAAGATGACTTAAAAAGATAAGATTATTATTGAATGATTTTGGACAACTTACAATGACTGATACAAGTCTATACTTATAGAAAGCAGCTAAACAATCATAACTTCACACTTGGCAATTATTAGCATCTTGGGATTGCATAGTAGCATAAAGGTTACTAGGGGTTGGCTTAAAATTTGTGGAGCTATAAACTTTTAAGGGAATTGTGGGCGAATTCTTTAAACAATCTTTATTTTTTTGGTTTGAGACCAATCGGTCTATACAGATTAACTTAAAAACTTTTGGGAGACGAGATCTATGTTTCATTCTGTTGTGCTGAAGGCCAACCCTGACAGTTATTGGAGCTATAGTAAATTGCCATGAACCTTCCCTTTTGCACAAATGCATAGCACAGCTTGACCGTGGATAGAAGAACACAAGATCAACTGAGTTGTCCTTTGTTGTTTGTAGGGCTTTGTCTTTTGTTGGACATGTTTGACTAGGCCTTGTGACATATTTGTCTTTCATTAAGCTTGTATTGTCTCCTTCTGTTTTAACAAGAACAAAATATTGTTCTTCACTTTAATTCTTGTTTGATTAACTTTCAGAACTTGCTTCTGCTCAACCCGCAGAATATGATTTATCTTAACATTTGCTCTCACCTCTCAATATAAGGAATTATCTTCCTATTTTCCATAACTCATTATTTATTAGTCACCTTTTTCCAGACCGAAACGAAAGTATTTGTGGAAGACCTTTGGTCTAGTGGTTGACCAAAGATTAATTAATGTTTCTACACCTGGAGGTCAGAGGATCGATTCCTCGACCTGGTGTAAGCGAGGACCGTTCGTCTTGGTGATATGATGCAGCAGATGGAACGAAAAGTTTTTTCTGATGAACAATTGTCTTTTGTAGTTATTTCTCAAAATTTGTAATAGCAATACTAACAATTCATACGATAAAAAAAAGGAAAGTAATTTCAATTGGCAAACATACATAAGGAAGCAAATGTAGAAGAGGCAAATAAATATGGGAAAAAAGATAATCATGCTCCTCAAAACTATATGAAGACATGATAGTATTTGCACAACATAACATATATAACAATATATACTAAGGCACCTTTACTCAAGGAACCATTGAATATATAAAGGCTTGCATGATCTTGTAGATCACATCAGCACATCCATCAACATTTCCACTTCACATATTTGAGATCAAAGCAGGCAAGTTTTCCCTTGGGGGAAGCTTTAGATCCTCCCATCCTTCTTCGTCCTCCATTCTCTTGAAGTACTTCTCTACCATGTCATCCTTCATGTCCTCTAGTCGAGATGGCTCCCACTGTAAATTTTCATTATACATCATTATATCAACACTATGACATAACCACAAAAGAACTACTAAATAGAAAGATTTGTTTTGTTAAACCTTTGGGTTCATATCTTTGTCTACTGACATGGCTCTGTAACCCTGCATAAGTAAGACAAAACTCTTGTTAATATATGTCTACAACAAAGGATGAAGAAAATATATGCAATTGAATAGTGGATTGCTAATAATAACCTCCAAAAGATCTTTGCTTATTTCTCCCTTCATCACATGACATGCCATTCTATACTCACGGATAAGACATTGCCCCACGCCTTGATACCTCCCTTCTCTTATCTGAAAATTATATACATATACAAATATAGTCTCATTCAACTCTTTACCATCATTTTCATGTGATACATTCTAAGAAACTAACCGATCGAAGAGCGATTTTAAGGCTTGCAGGTGATGCCTTCTTCAATGCTTTAATGGTAGCTGAGATCCAAACATCTGGTTCTTGGGTCGCCTCTCTCTCCTAACCAACATATTTACAATTGTCAAAAGGTAGCTCACTCAACTCATGAATGCTCTATAAAAAAGCTTACAAGGGCAAGTAGAATTTCTTCAATTGTTCTCCTTGAGAAGCACCTATCGATAACATCTAATCTGCGTGTAAAGAAACAAAAACCGAAAGATAAGAACCAACTAACACACATTGATCACTTGAACCCGTAAAGAGTCAAAAGAAATATGTAATGCAATCATATACACTTGCTTGTGGTAGGCACTCCTTGGCTTCAGGTCTGGATGGTGAGAGTATGCATTGAGAATTGTTGAGGCATAGTTTGGATCACTTGAATCAACTTTGCAAAGATCTGCCTCTAATGCACTCAACCTCTGTGAGCAAGAGTACTTTATGGATCAATTATTGTGTGTTAAGTTATGTGGGCTTCCAACTTAAAACCAATTGTCGATCAATGGATTGGCGCATGTCTCTTATATACTGCTAATGATCATTTCTAACTTTCGATGTGGGATATTTATCCCTAATATGTCCCCTCGAGATGATGACTCTCTTGGCATAGATCTCAATATGTTTGGGTATGCATCGATGGACCAACTTTGGGTCAGATCGATTGGATCGGGTTGGGTTGTATGGGTTTGGGCTCTGATACCATGTTAAGTTAAATGAACTTCCAACTTAAAACCAATTGGCAATAAGTGGATTGGCCCATGTCCCTTATATACGGCTAATGATCCCTTCTAACTTTCGATGTGAGATATTTATCCCTAATATAGTGGACCAGCAAAACCCGATTGTGAAAATATTTAATCATTTTAAAACACTAACTAAGTTCTTTTAATCTCGATAATAAATTTATTAAGCATATTTTCATTATGTATTGAAGGTTAAGGAAGCATTTCAAGTTGATATCATGCTGACACAATAGGGAATGCTAAAGATGTAAGCAAAGGAAGAATTTGATACCGATGAAGGCACAAAATGAGTTGCTAGACCACAAGCAAGCATCTCAGCACCATCTAACCTAGCTCCTGTGAGTCCTACATACTCTCCTAAACAAGTGGACATACACATATAGGCTCAAACTTTCCACGAACATACACAAAAACAAAATGAGTTTATTATTTTACCAAAATATCCAGGGAGTCTAGACAAGAAGTAGGAGGCGCCTACATCTGAAAAGAGCCCTAGTCCTGTCTCAGGCATGGCAAATACCTAGGAAACACTCAAAATATGTCGAATGATATTTCAAAAACACAACTATTGTCCATCCATGAACATATATACATATATAAAAAAAAGATAAATACCGTGTTTTCGGTTGCAACACGAAATCGACCATGGATAGAGGCACCAGCTCCGGGTCCCATGACAATACCATTCAGAATCGATACCTAAGTTATATATGGAAAAATCGAATTTATATGAGCTTACTTACTATATATTTTGAGCAATTCTTGTTACAACAATATTGTAAGTTGAGACCTGAGCTTTACTATAGGTGGCCATAACATAGCTGAGAGTGTATTGCACTCTGCAGAAATGAGCACCGAATCTCCAGTCGCCTTGTTGGATGTCGCGAACCACATCATCACCAGCACAAAAGGCTCGTCCCTGACCCTTAAGGATGACAAGTTTAACACTAGGGTCCTTCTCATATGCAAGGAATAGTTGCAACAACCGAGAGATCTAGAGAAGAAGATGAACTTGTTCAAGCCAAAATATAATATGTAACACTTGAAGAAATAGTTAAAGGCAAAGAGACTCAATATATACCATATGGAAGTTCAAAGCATTAAGTTGTTTTGGTCTGTTTAGTGTCAAGATTCTAATACTTGATTTCTCCTCCACCAAAATGTCTGATTGATTTTTACCCAAAAAATATTTACGCGACTGAGAAGCCATCTTCTTCGTCTTCTACTTCTTCTGCTTTCTTTGTATCCTCCTTGACATATATATAGCAGAGCTGCCATGGACTGCAGCCATAAATTATTTAGCCTTTTGTTTATTTTTTTTGTAACAAATGCATGGCTCATTTAAAAAGTTTATTTTTTGTTGATAATACATGTTGGGAATCATATAAATAATGCTATTTTTTGTTATCACTTGATCAGAGATGTCCATGAGGTAAATCTATCTTATTAAAAAGAAAGACATAAACATTTTCATGTGTGATTTTTCAAAATAAACATATTTTTAAAATTTCATTAAATGTATTTAATAAATTAAAATAACTCTAATTACTCATTTACCTATTCTAACAAACCTATTAGAATATCTAATATTCTTTTCACTTAAAAACTATCAAAATTGTAAACCAGCACAATTTAAAATCATCAATTTTCGGCAAATTTAAATATAGTTTGTTTACAAATTTAAAATAAATCTATAACGTTTAAAATAATTATATTACAAAATTATTATTTTCTAAATAAAATTTGTTACAAAAATTCAGAAAAACTTATAAAGTGATAAAATTTAGAAAAATCTACAAAAATTTATAAATAATTTATATAAACTATAAAAATTTAAGTTTAGTTATTTGATGTTTTTTTAAATACTTTAACGGGTTTTGTTTCACGGTATTTCGGGAATTGAATATTATCCGAACTGAACCCATACGAGTATCCGAGAAAATTTGAATGTTCGAAAATCTCAAATCTGAACTGAACCCATAATTTGATATAACTGGAAATTCTAAAAGTTTTGAACCTAAACCCGAATCTGAAACTCGAAATAACCGAAAATTATAAATCCGACACTCGGAAAATCTAAACCTGATTAATAATATATAAAATTATTTTAAAAAAAAAACCGCGCGGGTCAAAACTCTACTTATATGTTAAGTTTTATGAGCTTCTTACTAAAAAAAAACCAATTGGTAATAAGTAGATTGATCTATGTTACTTATATATTACTTAAATCTCTTATTAAAGTTCTGTTGTTGGATCTTTCTCCACATTATAACAAAATGTATTCAGAAGTGATCAGAACCACATGATGTTTTCTTGGTTAAAAATTTTAGTTTCCGGCATGAAGATATAAACTACAAAAAAAAAAAGATTGATTTTGTGAGATCACGAGATCGACATGAAGATACGAAAGAAGGTTTCTAACCGAAGCTCGATATTCTTTTTTACGGTTAATAAAGTATTACCACGATCAAAACGTTTTTAGTTATTAATTAATTGAATAATTAGATATTGTTTGTTTTATGTTCCACTTTCAGCTTTCATTTTCATTTTTTAGTTATATTGATGTGAAGCTTCTACTAGCAAGATTCAGAAAGTGAGAATAAGAGTTTGTGAGAAGAAAGAAATGAGAATCACTCAAGCACTTAGCTAGAAACTGAGCAAATGAAATACATAGGTTAATCTACTTAAGTTTGCGGCCGTTTTAGCAATAGACGTAGGACAATTCATCGTAAATCCAAATATTACCAGGAGAGTTTCAGGTAGATCCATTGTTGGAAGAATTTATCCATCGAAAATATCGTACATTTAACAATCTATCGTAAATTTAAGTGTTACGGGTAGAGTTACATCTTAGAGTAAAACTATTCATCTTAATGTTTTTAACTTTTCGGCGTTAAAAAATGTATTTTTTCTACTACACCATTCAAATAGAAAGAGATTGCAGAGTTTTCCATACTTTGCATGAACCCATGAATTAATTTATTATTTATCAAGCATTTATTCTTTAATTCTGTCTATTTTATGCGTTTGTCACTTATACGTAAACTCTAACATTTAATTATCTTTGTTATTCAATCAATTATTAGAATTCTCAAGATTAAAAATAGCCACGATTATCATTAAATCATAATTTATAAATTTATTTTCCTATTTTATTAAACTTAACATAGTGTTAGTCTAAGTTTATACCTTTATTTATGAAAAATGGCCATGCTTCTCATTAAATCATAATTTTATATCATTATAAAAATTAGTCATGATTCTTATTAAATCATAGTTTAAATTTTATATCATTATTGTCCTATTCTCATGGAATTGTTACAGTCTACATTTTATATTCGTTACACATTTTTTTTGATAAATAATATTTTTTAGTGTAATTGAATCCAATTATGTTGGCAAATAGGCAGACACCAGATCCTGCCTTCGTATAAGAGGCTGTTGAAAGTGTATTTCAGTAAAAAAAACGAGACCAAGATAAGGAAGAACATGCGAACCACAATGGTTACAACTAGATTTAAAAAGAAAAACTTGGTGAGTGGGTAACTTTTAAATTTGTAATTGTAAAAGAAAGTTACATCAAGTTTTTATTTGAAAAGAAGGTAAGAGAAAGAATTTTTTCTCCATCTCACCTTTCTAGTAATTCGTATTCACGAAACTGTCATTATATTATCAAAGCTTTTACAAAGTTCATACATTTCTTCCAATCTCAGCTTCCAACTCAAGCTCGGATATCAATTTGTGAAGAAAATTTACATCTTCACTTGTTTTACGCGAAATCGCTTACTTTCTCACTCCCTTTGTTTGGTCTCTCATGTGTGAAGAGTGTGTCCTCCGTTTCATATTCTTCTAAGTATATTAGATTCTCTAAATGAATTAGAGTATTAGCAAAAGTGTGAGCTAAGAGCACACTTGAGAAGTTGTTAGTCACGTGTGTGTTGCTTACTCAAATGTATATAGACTCTAGGACCTTCTCTCTCAGATCTTATCCTTATCTGGAAAGTTGTAACAGAAAGGAAGTAGAGAGAGAGAGAGAGGAAGAAGACTCCATTGTTATCGGAGGTCGATGAAGAGCTTAGCTAGTGGATTCTGGAGTAAAACTCCGGCCAGACGTAGGGTCACATATCGTGACCTGAATTGGTTAATTTTCGTGTGTTTTTTAGTTCGTAGCATAAGATCAAGGTTCGATCTCAAGATCTCTTCTCTTCTAACAAGTTTCTTAGTACGATTTGAGGTCATAAACTTCACAATGCGAATGAATGAAATAGAGATAGACACAAGTTTTGTTAACAAAGTTCATGTTCCAAAGTGGAATCACTACATCAAAACCAAGATTTTATCGGAAATCCACTAGAAAGCTTTCTAGTTACACAAACCCTTAGAGAATACACTGATAGCTTTCAATTATCTCTCTTTCTCTCTCTTCTCACACCACCAATGTCATAGCTTTTATCTCTTTTTGCGCATCTCAGATAACCTAGTGTCTTCTGATTTCTCTCTCTTTTGCTCCGTAATTTGTTTCAGATAGGAAGAAGACAAAACTAGAACTTGAGATTGCAAGAAGTTAATTACTCTTTTGCCCTTTGAACCGTTAGTGAAATAGAGAAATAAAATTAAATAGTAGAATAAAATTAAAACAGCAACAAGAAATATCAAACGTAGAGAACACTCTTTTTTTAAAACTAAAAGAATTCTCGACATGAAAGAAAAAAAGATGGAGATTTAGGTCAAGAAAAAGAAGATTAAGAATAAATAGAAAATTATATAAGAGTTTTTTTTCATAATTGCGGAAGCAAAATCTTTAACCCATAAGAATTGGATCAATGCTCTGATACCATGTTAAATTTGATGAGAGCAAGAACACAAAAAAGTGTTTAGGAAGAATTATAATAGACTCTCATGAGAATAAAGTTACAATGTACATCGCTTTATATAGAGAAATATCTAGACCTAATTTCTTAATCTAAGATAAACATAAATGTTAATAATATATCTCCTGATAATAATAAATTTCATATTCTAAGATATTAACATATTTCCAAGATATTTGGTCGATCTTCCCGATCTCCTAATATGAAAACACATGAGCTCTCCACGCCCTTGTTCTTATCTTAGCTTATGACCTCTCTTTTTGGCTTAGAGTCTTTATGACACTATATATATATATATATATATATATATATATAATGAATTAATAATTGTGGAAGGAAATCTTAAAATTGCAGTCGTAGACATGATGATTTAAAGTCGATGATTTTAGAACTATATATTTTGACAGTGAAAAATTTTAAATCCCTAATAATATTAGTCTTGTAAACACATGTTAGACGAGACTGAAAGAACTAAACAAAAAAGTTAGGTTTTTGAGTTAAGTATTAGATTTTATGAAGCACTCAACTTTTTAATTTCATCTTATTTAAACACTTGACTCGCATAATATGCCTCTAAAGATGCAGAGGGTTTGAAGTAGTTCTGAAATAAGACAGAAGACGCTGCAGCAGACTGGAAGTTGGTTGGACGAGTAATTTTGAGACATAAGTGTTGATGTGGACATGGTTCGGAGAGCGAGGAGAGATGAATATTCTTAAAAATTTGCTCGGAAAACGATAGTTACGTAGACGAATATTTTTTGTATTCGTGAGAGTAAATATAGAAAATATGTGTCTAGAGAAATATGGAAAAAATCTTTTTTTTCTTTAAACGGTTTTAAAGTCTACAAGTATAAATAGATATTTTTGTGTTTTGTATTCGGCACGTTTTTGAGAGAGAGACTTAGCGGAAGAGTTTTCATGGGTTTGTAAACAAAGGAAAGCACAAGGGATAGGTGAGAGAACTTTTAGATCTTGTATTCGATATAAAAGTCAAATAGATTAGGTTCTACAAGCTAAAGAGTGTCTTAGGCTTGTAGAAACATTCTGTTTAAAATTACTTGTAAATATTTTTTTTGTTGAAATGTGAAACTTTATTAACAACAAAAAAAACTATACAAGAATGTTTAGAATTAAATAATTGAAATCTTTACACAACTCAAACTCTTGTAGAAAACCACAAAAGAAGAAGGCCATTGAACTTAGAATGAGTGCCTTGCAAAGCAAGTAGCTTCTGCCGAACATACTTGTCTCCTTGCTTGATGATTTCTTCGCACGAAAGAAGGTTACCTCCGTGGCGTCTTCGGTTCCTTTCAGCCCAGAGTAGATAAACAACCGCCTGAAAAACCAACCGTAACAAAAACAATCTCTTGGCATCAAGTGAGGAGGAAGATAACAACGGCAGGAGCAGCTCCCAATCGTACACAAAGTTCGTTGGCAAGAGACCATCAGCAAGTTTCCTCCAGACCTCACAACCAAACAAGCAATCAAAAAATAGATGGGATCGAGATTCCACACTAGTAAGACAGAGTGTACACATCGGATTGATTCGAAGTCCCCAAGATAAGAGACGATCACATGTGTCTAACCTGTTTCTCGTCGCGAGCTAAGTGATAAATGAATGCTTAGGAGTAGAGTGAGCGAACCAAATCACCTTAGACCAGGCAACTGTATCAGCTCGTGCCCGGCTGAGCTGCCAAGTTTTCTTTGAAGAGAAAACAGGTTTATAGGAATCATCAGCGTGCTTCCAGAGAAAAAGATCCGGACCAGCCTTTCCGAAGGAAGAGCCATTGCTAGCAACGCCGAGGCTATAAACTGGTGACTCGTGGCTCTACGATTCCGAATACGCCAGCCCGCTACCCCAAAATCGTGAACAGACATAGTAAGAGGGATGCCAAAGTCCCAAGGGCCCTGCTGGCCAGCAATATCGAGGAGACAGCCCAGAGGGGTCCAATGATCCAGCCAAAAGGAGGTTGATCGGCCATCCTTTATCGCCACTCGAAGAAAAGACGAATCAATACCACGTAATTTCAAAATTTTCCGCCAATTTCAAGAACCCGAGGAATCCGACGCTAACCAAAAAGAACCCTCACGCAACAGATAAATCTTGACCCATTCCACCCACAATGATTTCTGCGATGAAAAACCCGCCAAATCAGTTTAAGTCCAGCGACCATGTTAACCTCCAAAGCCGATTGCAAACCTAGGCCACCTTCTGCCTTGGGTTTGCACACATCATCCCATGCTAATTTTGCTTTCGAGCACTCAACGCTGCACCGGACCAGAGGAAAGAAGCACAAAGGTGATCAATTTCCCTCAAACATTGCTTTGGAAGACAAATAGCTTGACACCAAAACTGCGTGATACTCGATATCACCAAGAGTAGCAGTTGTAAGCGGCCCGCAAAAGATAACATTCGCACTGTTCACGCCTTGAACTTGCTCCTAATATGATCCAAAAGAGGCTCGTAATCATCTTTTGTTAGTCGTTTCGTAGTCAATGGCAACCCAAGATACCGCACAGGAAGATGATCCAAACGAAATGGAAAAGAGGATAAGATATCGTCTCGTATATGAGCAGCCATACCATCCATGAAAATGGTTGGTTTCTCAACACTTATACGCAAACCCGACAAGGAGGCAAAGTGATCAAAAACCTGCACAACCACCTCAACCGATCTCCTTGTACCATCAATAAATACCAATATATCATCAGCGAAAGAAAGATGTGTTAAACCAAGGTTACGACACTTGGGATGAAACTCCATCAATTCGGCCGACGCCTTTTTGTTCAATAGCGCAGATAGTACATTCATTGCTATGACAAATAAATAAGGTGAGAGAGAACACCCTTGTCTTAGGCCTCGTGTACTTGAAAAGAACCCCGCAAGCTCCCCATTAATTTGTATCGAGAAGGATGGTGTGGAAATGCAGACTCGAATCCATTTAACAAAGAGCTCTGGAAATCCCATAACACGTAGAACCGCAATCAAAAAATCCCATTGAACGGTGTTGAACGCTTTGGCAATGTCTATCTTCATTACACACCTTCTTGATATGTTTGGATTGTGATAATCTTTAACAAGCTCCGTAGCCAATAAAATATTTTTCAGCAACAAGCGATCTTGGATAAAAGCTGATTGATTGGGTAATATAAATTCAGGAAGAATACTCTTCAGCCTATTCGCCAAAATCTTTGAAATTATTTTGTACAAGATGTTGCAACAAGATATAGGACGATAATCCTTGAATTCCATGGAACTCTCTTTCTTTGGTATCAATGCAAGGATAGTCGAGTTAATACCCTTTGGCAATATTTTAAGAGTCCTAATAATATATTTCTTTGTAGAGAAGTCTCTTGCCACACTTCGTGTAGTACTTTGAAATCGTAGTTGTTGCATTTTCAGCTTCATCTTAACTTTTTCTTTCTTGTCATCTCTCGATACAAGGGAATACGTTTTTATCTAACACCTAAACGATATATAGGGCTCCAAGATAAGGTCTCCGTTAAAGCAAAGAAAACAAAAACACAACAATAATACTTTAAGTTGGCAGATATAAATAAGGAAGCAAATATAGAAGAGTCAAATAAACATGGGAAAAAAGATGATCATGCTCCTCAAAACTATTTGAATACTTGAACATAAAGGCTTGCATGATCTTGTAGATCACATCAGCACATCCATCAACTTTTCCACTTCACATATTTGAGATCAAAGCAGGCAAATTGTCCCTTGGGGGAAGCTTTAGATCCTCCCATCCTTCTTCGTCCTCCATTCTCTTGAAGTATTTCTCTACCATGTCATCCTTCATGTCCTCTAGTCGAGATGGCTCCCACTGTAAATTCTCATTATACATCATTATATCAACACTATGACATAACCACAAAATAACTACTAAATGAAAATGTTTGTTTTGTTAAACCTTTGGGTTCATATCTTTGTCTACCAATATGGCTCTGCAACCCTGCATAAGTAAGACAAAACTCTTGTTAATATATGTCTACAACAAAGGATGAAGAAAATAGATGCAATTGAATAGTGAATTGCTAATAAGAACCTCCAAAAGATCTTTACTTATTTCTCCCTTCATCACGTGACACGCCATTCTATACTCACGGATAAGACATTGCCCCACGCCTTGATACCTCCCTTCTCTTATCTGAAAGTTATGTATATATACATAGTCTCATTCAACTCTTTACCATCATTTTCATGTGATACATTCTAAGAAACTAACCGATCGAAGAGCAATTTTAAGGCTGGCTGGTGATGCCTTCTTCAATGCTTTAATGGTAGTTGAGATCCAAACATTTGGTTCCTGTGTCGCCTCTCTCTCCTAACCAACATATATACCATTGTCAAAGGTAGCTCACTCAATTCATGAATGCACCATAAAAAAAAACTTACAAGGGCAAGTAGAATTTCTTCGACTGTTCTCCTTGAGAAGCACCTATCGATAACATCTAATCTGCGTGCAAAGAAACAAAACTGAAAGATAAGAAAAAACTAACACACATTGATCACTTGAACTCGTAGTCAAAAGAAATATGTAATGCAATCATATACACTTGCCTGTGGTAGGCACTCTTCGGCTTCAAGTCTGGATGCTGAGAGTATGCACCAATAATTGTTGAGGCAAAGTTTGGATCACTTGAACCAACTTTGCACAGATCTGCCTCTAGTGCACTCAACCTCTGTGAACAGGATAACCTTACTAATTAACCAAATCCAGATTATGAAAATAATTAATCACTTTGAAATACTAAGTAATTCTTTCAATCTCGATAACATATTTAATTAGCATATTTTCATTATGTATTAAAGGTCATTTGGGATCTCATATCAAACAACACATGTTTTCAACAAAACATGTTTTCAAGTTGTTTTTGGAAGCTTTTTAAACTTTCTTGGGCTCCCATAAACACTTGGCTTTAATTAGCATGTTAGGTTCTTATGTAAAAAAGCATGTTTTCAAGTTGATATCATGCCTACACAATAGGGAATAGTAAAGATGTAAGCAAAGGAAGAACTTGATACCGATGAAGGTACAAAATGAGTTGCAAGACCACAAGCAAGCATATCGGCGCCATCTAACCTAGCTCCCGTGAGTCCAACATACTCTCCTAAACAAGGGGACATAAAGAGGTCATGAAGCTATAGATAAAACACAAATAGGCTCAAACTTTTGATGGACATATATGCAAATCCAAATGAACTTTTATTTTTGTTACCAAAATATCCAGGGAGTCTAGACAAAAAGTAGGAGGCGCCTACATCTGGAAAGAGCCCTATTCCTGTCTCAGGCATGGCAAATACCGTGTTTTCAGTAGCAACACGAAATCGACCATGAATAGAGGCACCAACTCCGGCTCCCATGACAATACCATCCAGAATCGATACCTAAGATATATGGAAAACAGATTTATATGAGCTTACTTACTATACATTTTAAGCCATTCTAGTTACAACTTGTTAGGGAGATAACCGTCGTATTAACGGTTACTCGGAATTTTGCGGGAACGATAAAAAAAACGCAGAATTTGTTAACGGAGTTCAACCAATTTGTCAAGAAATTACTCTTAATTTCTTACGGAGGAGTTAAAAAAATTGTCTTTCTCTCTTACGTTAAGGAGGATACTAAGAAGTTTATTCTTCTTCTATGTTTGGTTTTGGGATCGGGTGTGAGTTGAAAATGTTGTAAATTTTCCAGATTAATGATAAAAAGATTTGTACCGGGTCCGGAGACGTAGACAAAAATTGGTTGAACTCCGTTAACAAATTCTGTGTGCGTTTTTATCGTTTCCGCAAAATTCCGAGTTACCGGCGGTTATCTCCCTAACACAACTATAGGAGAGGATTTTGTATGTTGAGACCTGAGCTTTACTATATGTGGCCATAACATAGTTGAGAGTGTATTGAGTTACGCAAAAATCGGCACCGAATTTCCAGTCGCCTTGTTGGACGTTGCGAACAACATCACCACCAGCACAAAAGGCTCTTCCCTGACCCTTTAAGATGACAAGTTTGACACTAGGGTCCTTCTCATATGCATGGAACAATTGAAGCAACCTAGAGAGCTAGAGAAGAAAGATGAACTTGTTCAACCCAAATTATAATATGTAACACTGGAAAAAAATAGCAAAGGGAAAGAGACTCAATATATACCATGTGGAAGTTCAAAGCATTAAGCTGTTTTGGTCTGTTTAATGTCAAGATTCTAACACTTGATTTCTCTTCCACCAAAATGTCTGACTGAATCTGTAACATCTTCTTCGTCTTCTTCTTCTTCTTCTTCTTCCTCTTATTCTTCTTCTGCCTTCTTCGTATCCTCCTTGACATATATATAGCAGAGCTACAATGGGATGCAACCAGAAATATTATAGCCTTTTATATATTTTATTTTTTTGTAACACATGCATGGCTCATTTTAAGAGTTTTTTTTTTTGTTTATAGTGCATATTGGGACATATATAAATAATACTATTTTTTCAGTATTTTTTTGTCAACCCTATTTGTTGATTATTTGATCGGAGCTGTCCACGAGGAAAATTATATTAATGTATTCAGAAGAGATCAAGAACCACATGATGTGTTCTTGATTAAAATTTTAAATCAAGCATGTTATAGTTACATATATATAGTTTTCGATATTTTCTTTTCCCACTATGCTATGTTAATTACTTGATCGGATCTGACCACGAGGATAATTATATCAATGGATTCAAATTACCACATGACGTATAATGTATTGTTAGGAGATCACGAGATCGAACAGAAAATATGACAGAAGGTTTCTAATCGATCGATATTCTTTTCTTCGCTTAATGAGATAAGCTTTATATAATACAAAGGTTTTTAGGTTAACTTAGGAGAAAGGAAACTTGTGAACATATATTCTCAATGCTAAATATTAGGAATATATTCTAATTTGGTATGTCGTAATACTCTCCTTCAAGTTGGATCATGAAGGTCCGTAATGCCCAACTTGTCAAGTTTGTAAGAAAATTGTTGTCGTCCAAGTGTCTTAGTGAGTATATCAGCGAGTTGCTCCTTGATTCGAACATGTGAAGTAACAAGATTTCCCGAGACTATTTCATCACTTATGAAGTGACAATCTTTTTCTATGTGCTTCGTCCTCCCATGAAAAACAAGATTTGCAGCTATGTATAACGCAGACTTACTGTCGCATATGAACTTCATGGCGCAGTGTGCGAGATACCAAGCGAATCAAGGAGCTCCTTTATCCATAGCAATTCTTGTGTCGCCAAAGCCATGGACCTATATTATGCCTCGGCGGAAGAGAACGATATCTGTTTCTATTTCTTCGTTTTCCAAAAAATTGTTGAGTCACCGAAAAATACGACATAGCTACTGAGAGATTTGCAGGTCAATGGACAAGCAACCCAATCTGAATCTGTATAAGCTGTGAGCTATACTTTGTCATGGTGATCCTTTTAGATACCAGACCACACGCAGGACAGCCTCCCAGTGTGCTTGCCGTGGAGTTTGCATAAATCGAGAATAAATCGAGAAACCGAACGAAACAACGTACATATAGTTTTTATATGGTTTTTGTTTTATTGACAAAAATATGGTTTTTGTTTTTTGCAAAATCAAAAAACCGTAAAACCCAAAAAAACCAACCAAAACCAAATCGAGTTGTACAAGGTTTTTATATGGTTTAGGATTTTATCAAACCAAAACCGATAAATGGCAAAACCAAACCAAGGCCGGTCCAAAAGCCTAGGTGTCCATCCTCTACACCTTTCAAATAAAAAAAAGTTCCGGAGTTTTCCTTACTTCGCATCAACCATGAATTGGTTTATTTTTATCAAGCCTTTATTCTTTAATTTTGTATTCTTTTTATTATCAACGACTTATATTAATTTAAAACGGTTCAAAAATCTAAATAAGTAACGTAGAGTTTCCATAACACTATTCATGCGGTATAGTCCAATCTTACGTGTTAACTTGTTCGCTTTTGTGTTTAAAGTGCCAAAAATATAAGAAATTGAAAAGAA
This sequence comes from Anastatica hierochuntica, assembly GCA_900406275.1. Classification (NCBI taxonomy): domain Eukaryota; kingdom Viridiplantae; phylum Streptophyta; class Magnoliopsida; order Brassicales; family Brassicaceae; genus Anastatica; species Anastatica hierochuntica. Next base: position 16,477 of record OVAN01002732.1, read on the forward strand.
AACGAAACTCTCTTTAATTAATTCTTTAGATCTCTTCTAAATAAATTTGGAAAGCTTGTCGGTTAAGTGGCGTCGTCATCACCTTTACTAACTCTGTATTGTCCGTCAAAAAAGCCATTATCATCTTTCTTTGTGAAAACATGCAGTGCATAGCCCAAATGAATGTCTCTAACTCCGCGTGTAGTGGTGAGAGACTACATGTACTTTCTATGCTCTTATGATCACTTCAGCTCTTTCATCAGTACCTCTGAGAAACTTTCACCCTCTTTACAGGACCTATCGATATGACACATATAACCTAAAAAGGCAGGAGAAAACGAAAATGATATCGAATTAAGCTAGTTTCTTTGTCGACTCCAAAGTTGGATTCTCCTCCTACACGAATCTCCACAAAGCAGCATCGCCTCTCTACGTAGTCAACATCTCTTGGATATCAAACTCTCCACTACCGAAGACTTTATCATTTCTAACTTTCTATATGTACCAAAGAATCCATGGATAACCTAAACTTTAACTTTATTAAATCTGTCTTATTTATGTGTTTGTCAGTTACACGTAAACTCTAGCATTTAATTGTCTTTGTTATTCAATCAATTATCACGAGTCTCATTATAAAATTTAGCCATGATTATCATTAAATAATAATTTATACAATTATTGTCCTATTGCCATTAAACTTAACATGGTGTTTGTCTAAGTTTATATCATTATTTATAAAATAAGCCATGAATCCCATCAAATCATTGTTTATACCATTATAAAAAAAATTAGCCATGATTATCACTTAGTCATAATTTCTTTTTAAACTTCTTAATATATTAAACCGTAAAAGAGTAGTTCAAATAATCATCTGCGAAAAAGAAATGCGAACTCGTTGAAGCGTAACGCTTTAGATCATTCAGTTTCGTGAATCATTTGAGTCAAGCTTTTAGCACATAACAAATATAAGTATGGAGAAAGAGCATCCCTTGACGAATGTCCCGTGTTGCAATTATATTTCTGTATATTCCTCCATTTATTAGAACTGAATACATAATTGATCTTACACAATTCACCCTTACAAGTTTCTCTGATACCCACTATTATTAGAAGATATCACTGATTGGTTGAAAACATTTGATTTTTGGCGAATCAATGTCATCGAGAAGGAGGCTAATAAGGTTGCAACCTCTATTGCGATGAGTGTTACTAGGGCCGACCCGTTATGATTTGGTGTCTAAAGACCAAAAAGTTTTGCAGGTAATGGTGGAGACTTGAACTTTGGTTAATTATAGAACTAACATCCACCTTAATCACTAGACTACAACTATATTCTCAATAACTGATGCCCCAAACCTTGTACTTATATTTAACGCCTAAAGCAGAGGCTTTATGAGCTTTTAGCTCAAGACCGCCCCTAAGTGTTACGAAGAAGAATAGTTTCCAGTCTTATATTTCAACAAGTGGTCCATCTTGGTTGAATTCTACTATCATGCTTGAAAGTCAAGCTCAACATTGACAATGTTGGATGCATAAGATCTTCTCATGAAGTTTAATCTTTGGTATCTTTGATTTTACATTGTTTGAAAGATGCATTTCCCCTGTTTTGAGCTTTTTAAGACATCTAAGAGCATGATTAATGCGGGTCTTTTAGGATGGGGTTTTTAGGGTCGGTTAAAAGAGAACTTTAAAAGACGATTCTTAGTTTTTTTTAGTTAAAAACTAAGAGACCATCTCTTAACCGACCCTAAAAACCCCACTCTAAGAGACCCGTATTAATCATGCTCTAATGGTTGTCGTTTATGTTCGTTTCAAAAACTCCCTTATATTACTTTTAAGCGTTACAAATAAAGTCTCTGTAATATGTCAATATAATACTTTTTGCGAAACAAAATGGATTAATCTTTTACTAAATTTTCATTCAATGCTTCAAATGTTCGAAACATTTTTTTCATTTAGTTATGATAGTAGAATTATTAAACCATATGACTATTTTCAACACACCTAAAGAAAATATAAATCACACCTCACCGCAATTTTATTTGTCACCATTCATTAGCTATAATAGCTACAGACAATGAACAATTTAGTACTTATGGGACACTTACGTTTTAAACAAAATTCAAAAGTTGGATTCAAGATTCATAGAACACTTACACTGAATACAACCCATAAAACAAAAGAACAATAGAAACTTATACATTTATGCTTTTCCCCATCCCTAAAAAGTCAATCGAATATCAATATACTCCGTCAATAAAATACATTTCGCATATATTAAGAATATTGTTAATTATACAAATTTGTTATTGATTAGATGATTATTATGAATTAAATTTAAAGAAAATAAGTTATAGATGAAGGGTATAATATAATTTTTAATTAAAAAATCATACTTTTGTGAAACAAAAAAATTTTCAAAATGACATTTTTGCGAGAATATTTGATTAAATTAATTGTAAGTTTATGTTTAATTCGTGACTACTAACTACAAGATAATATTTTAATTGGTGAGATAAATATTCATAAATACACTTAATAAAACTTAGTTGTATTATGTGTTACGCATATACCTCTTTTTAATGAAAATATGACATCAATATTCATGTTTATCCTCATAACCTTTTAACTCGAAGATTGTCCCAAGTGTAAACAAGATTGAAGAATCTACATAAAAAAGAAGGTTGTGTCTTTTGAGTTAAGTATCACTACAAGCTTTTATGAAGCACTCAACTTTGTTTATTTTCATTTTTTTAAAACACCTAACTTGCTTCAAAAGAAACCACCATTTGTGTAATACATAATGGCATATATACAAAATATACGCATAACGAAACATGTGGTGCAAAGCATATGAAGTGTAACGCAAGATTTCACTATACTATATTCTATGCTTGATTAAAGAATGTTAAGTAAAAATATATATAAATATATATATATATATATAGAGTCGGTCCGATGTTTACGAATGCGTACGCAACACTAAAATTTATGCTCATTTAATATTTTTTCTAAAATAACCAAAAAAAATAATAACATTAAAAAGGTTACAATAAAACTTCACAAATCAATCCGATTTCAATCAACCAACCTAATTACAGTAATAGCTTGTAGCAAAATGATAAAAAAGAACGAATGTCGTTCTCGTTGTTGAAATATAGTTCTTTTTGCCTTTTTGCAAGCAAAATAATTCATTATACTCACATAATCAAATTTTCCAACCATAGATGTCTCGATCGATAACAAAGTCAACCAATTCAACTTCAACTTTGAAAAACTTCTTTCAGTAGTGGCAGCTGATACTGGAATGGTCAACAATATGCGATAAGCAATATTCTAATAAAATAATGATTACTATTGATTAGAAGTCCATATACATTAGTAATAACTAATAAGAGTCCATGAAATGAGCTTTAAAACTCAAAAAATATCACTATTATTAAAAAAAATCTTTAAACTTTGCTAATATAGAATATTAATAAAAAAAACTTAATAATAGTGTTAAAAAGGCTTAATACAATTTCTTTTTAAAATTATGCTCTTAAAGCTTGGATGCCCTAATCGGTGGCTTCTCTCACTTATACCATGGGCCGACTCTGTATATATAAGTGTGTGATAGAGAGAAAAAGAAGTAAGAAATTGTTGTGTTTTGTAAGATTGCATATTTATCTATGCTTGATAAAAAAATAATGTCATTTTCTGATAAAAGAAAACACAACATTGTGAAAGTGTCGGTATACCGAACCCACTAAATACACCACTCCCATAGTTATCAATTAAGCATAAACGTATAACTGACTCAAACGATTTGCTTTTGTATTGTCTTTCGTTGTTAATGAACGTTTTGCTTTTCTTAATATATATATATATATATATATATATATATGTATTAAATTTGGAAGCCCATGTTAACAATGTGGAACATTTACAATTACTGAAATCTGAAGGCTTAGAAATCTTCTGTTCAAGAAGTCCACGTCTGTGGACCTCTAATTTTAATTTTTTCCGGTGTGGTCAAATCAAATAAAATGTTTGTATTTCGCGAGTCAATTAGGTCAAGTCCTCCTAACGTAGCTTTTCTTTATAATCTACCTCCTACCTAACATAGCTCAAATCCAAATATATAACTTTTTAATTTCAAAAGATTTTAAGCACTTGACCCACAGTTTTTAATTTTTTTATTAGATATCTATGTTAATCTTAGAAACATCATATATAATATTATTCTTTTTGGATGAAAGAAGTTTTAAAAATACGTTAACTTTTAAAAAATAGTCGGAGGAGCCGAAACATTAGAGCACTCCAGAGTACTGTATATCTTACTCCAAAAATAGAGAAATGAATAATGTTACTTCAAATATAAAATAATACTATTCATTTCCTCTATTTTTAGAGTGGAACATTTTTAATTACAAAGTAAGTTTTAATTTTTATATGCTTTTAGTTTTTACTTAATAAAATTATATATTATATTTTTTTGCCTTTAAATAATATTATAATAACAAAATTTAATGACCTAATTAGTTAAAAAAATTTAAAATGCAATAATGATATACATTAAATTAGAAAATACAATAACATGATAAATTGAAAGCTAAAAAAGCAAAATACTCAATATAATAATTAAAGAAACTTATCATAATACGAAGTTGTGATTTAATAATTCAGAAGATCGTTTCCAGATCCATTAAGATCATTAAAATATTTTTCAATGATCATTTGTGCTAGAGGACAATGTAAAGTCTTATGCATTTCATTTATGTGTTGTAATAAAATTTTAATTTTAAATTATATGTTTAATTTAATAATTTTTTAATTTTATTAGATGATTATCATAAAATAAAATAAAAGAGTGAAATTTAAATATTTTAAAATTATAGATTATACAATAAATTAATGAAAAATGAAAATGGAATATATTGGAAAGATTCAATTTAGGGTAAAAAATTGAGTGGAGATGGTCTTAACACATATGTACATACGTAAGTAGTAAGACCATCTCCAATCCACCTCTATATTTATCTCTATATTTTCCTCTAAAAATAGAGGAACTCTATTATAAAGGCATACATTGGAGCAAATCTACCTCTATAATAGAGTTCCTCTATTTTAGAGAAAAATATAAAGACATATATTGGAGATGCTCTAAACGTAAGATTGGGTATACGGTTGTGTCAGTAAAGATAGATAAAAAAACAGAAGTAGAAAGAAATCTAGTGAAGCCAATAGGGATGTGTTGCAAACTACGAGGTAAACTTTTTTTTTTTCGGCACGAGGTAAACTTATTAGTTATTACGTGGATGTGATTATTGATATCACTATAATTATCTTGTTCATATTATTGTTTATAACATTTACAGAAAATAAACTACTTATAATACTTGTATCAAAAAAAAAAAACTACTTATAATACTTTGAGTTTAATTTTACAACTTTTCCTTTTCAACATAAAAGTTTTAAATGTATAAAATATTATAATCTAACTCCTCTATTTCAAATTAAATATCATTTAAATATTTTTTTTGTTTCAAATTAAGTTTTATTCTAGGTTTTTAACGTGAATTTTGATATTTATTATTTAATTTATGTACAAAAGGTTAATAAGAATATCAATGACCAATTTAATTTTTTAAAGGGTATACAATTGTATTTAGAGAAATTCCCTTAAATAACATGTTTTTTGGTTTCTCACCCACATCTAGCACACGCGCCTGAATATTTTCACCTCTAGCATTTTTCATTAAGTCAGTGACTATTTTTAGGAAGACTTTCTTAAAATTCTAATAATTAGGAAACTTCTCATGAACCTCTGTCAAAGTTCCTAAAATTAAGAAGCATATTTATAGTTTCAGAAATACTTTCCTAATAGATTAATTTACAGAAATACACTTAAAAAGAAAAGAAATTTTACATTTACACATGTCTTTTAATGGTTCTCAAATATAAACCTCCTATTTGCACAAAAGTCGAAAATGCCCTTTTTATCTTTCAAGAAATAAACCCTAATAGGGTTTAAGGTTTAGGGATTATGGTTTAGGGTTTAGGGTTTAACTGTTAGGGTTTAAGTTTTAGGGCTTAGGGTTTAAGGCTTAGGGTTTAGGATTTAATTATTAGGGTTTAGGGTTTAGGGTTTATGGTTTAAGGTTCAGTGATTAGGGATTAGGGTTTAGGGTTTAGCTATTAGGGTTTAAAGTTTAGGAATTATGGTTTAGGGTTTAGGGTTTAACGTTTAGGGTTTCTTTTAGTCTAGGGGTATAATGGTCTTTTTCATTAAAAAGGGAGGTGTAAAAATAAAAAATTTTCAAGCAAGGGTATTTTTGAAAAACAGACAATACAAAGGTGTGTTTTTGTAAGTCTCCCTTCCTAATATTTAAGAAGAATATCTAAAGTTTCAAAAATATTTTCCTAAAAATGCTAGATCTGGAAAATTATGTCATGTGAATTAGATTTGATCAAAAAACTTAATTTAGTGCTAAATATGAGAATTCCCTTGGGTTTATAATATATTTTCTAATATATGTGAAAAAATCTTAAATAAATTTTGTTTTTTAGTGGGAGAAGTGATATATCTCTTCCTTGTACTATGTGATTCTCACAGATTTTTTGTTTTGGAGTTGATTGATTTTCTCTTTACCATAAACAGACGATTTGAAAACCTAATCAGGAGTAACACTTTAGGACCTACAAAGCTGGGTGTTTTGCAATATGAGACGTTCATAATGATCAATCATGATTGATATCATATATAGAACCATAGTCCAACTCCATAATGAATCTTTTAATCATTGTTAAGTTGATTAATTTTGAAACATTTAGAATCATGATTGTTATCGCGTAGGACTTGCATTAAAATATATATATATATCTAATCTAATCTGCGAGCATCTCCAACTCAACTCCAAAACTTACTCAAAAATAAAGTTTATAGGAGAACTTGCTCAATTCTATTTCATTTTGAACTCCAAAATGTAGTAAAATTAGACATTACTCCACGAGTAAAAAACGGAGTTATTCCATTTTCAAGATTTCTATTGGTTACTTCATTTTGGAGTAATACATTGGAACAAAACACACTCCATTTTTGAGTGATGCTATTTTAGAAGAACAAATGGAGTTTTACATTGGAGGATCCCTAATCATTAAAAAAGTGACATCGTTGTTGATAACAAATACTGATTAATAAATAAGCCTTCGAATGGTGACAGTTGGTTGAACGGTATAGGACAAGCGGATTAGATGGTGTAGTGCAGTTTAATTGTGGTTTGTGCAACAGAAACGTATGTTGTGGAATAAGTGCAGTTTGTACGAAAATAATGATACAAGATAATGTGTGAATGCTAACATAAATAATATGCGGTGCGGATAAATGTTTCATTGGTTAAAAAATAACAAAATATACAAGATATTAGTACTTCAAATATTTTGTAAATTAATTAGATAAATAGCTTTTCTAAAATAATATAAGTAGCGAAATTATATGTAATAATAATGGGATGGATTTAGTGAATAAAAAAATAAATTTGGAAAAATAACCATTGGTTTTTTAAACAAAAATCAAAATAAAATATTGAGAAAGCTCAGTTTTATCCCTAATAATACAGTAAATACATGTTATAACAATAAATATATATGTTCTGAGATATGTAGAAAAAATTGAAAATCTAATTTTTTATTTTTAGACAATTTTATGTATTTATAAACTTAATTTTAGTTATATATATATATATATATATATATATATATGACAACAAAAAATCATGTCAGTATTGTTTAAAGTATATGTGTTGACATCAAAGTAAAAACTAAAGAAATGAAAGTAGATTTTCATATTAAAAATAAATGACGAAAATAATATAATTACAAACCACGTGAAATTGGATAGTTTCAAACCCACACTGCGGATATATAAATTTACTTGTTCATGGCAAAAGCAAAAGAGAAGAAACGTTTGTGAATGATGATATAAATTTATCCCACACCTTGAACCACCTAAAGAGCAACTTCATTCATAGCCTTAAATACACTACAAGAAAGTAAATAGTGATAAAATGATATTAACATTGAACAGGCACGAGTTTATAGAGCTTGAGAAAAGTTTAAAATATTAGATTTTGCTATCAATGTCATTAAAATGTATTTATCTTTTTGGTAACTTGTCAAAATAGAACTTCACACTTAAACGTATCTGTAATAAAGTAATAATAGAAGGGTATTATATGGAGAATGATTTTTGGAATCGTGTGAATAAGAACAAAACACGAGAAACACTACAAAAAAACATGTCAGTAACGACGACAAAAATCGTCGTTAATTCTTGTTAAATAAAGTTAACGACGAATTAACGATGAAACTAAAAATGTTGTTAATCGATCGACGTAATGCAAAAATCATCGTAAAATTACCGACATGTCAGAAATCGTCGTAAATTCGTCGGCAACTGATTTATTGTTAAATCGACGTAATGAAACAATGTAATTACAAGGAAGGGAATACGACAGTTAAAAGTTGTTAATCATAAGCAAATTGTAATGATTTAGCAACGATTTAAATATGAATTTTGGATCGAAAATGGATCGAATACACAATGTTTCGTATTTTCAATACGTCGTTAAGACATTGTAACATAACAACATTTTTGCGAGTAATATTTAACAACACGTCGTACACTCGTCGTAACTTTAACAACGAATTTACGACGAATAATATCTCAAATCGTCGTTAAATAGATGTAACTACCGTTTATTTAACGATGAAACATGTTAATTATGATTTAATTAAAAAACCATACCTCGTAACAAAGTTGTAAAGTTACATCGATTTAACAACAAATTGAAAATAAAAAATTAAAAAAAAAAGTAAAAATTAAAATAAAATAAAGTTGAATAAAAATTAAAATAAAATTTAAATACAAAACTATTATTTGAATAAAGAATAAACACACACATACATATATATACATATATATACTTATATATATATACATATTTCATATCATTAACCTAATTTAATAACCTAACCATTACCTAAAATTAGTTCATTACAAAAAGAATCTGATTTCATACCTAAATCATACAAAACCTAAATCATATCATATAACTATTAAAATGCATTAAAGTTAGTTGAAAATTGTACCTTATATGATTTAAGAGAGGAAGTGTGTGTCTAGAGAGAGTTCGAGGGAGTTTGTGTGTAAAGAGAAGGTTTTAGAGAGAGAGAGAGCTATTTTAGAGAGAGAGTAGGAATTGGGAGTGAATGACGAGGGGAAGGGTCCTCGTCTATACTATAATAACGACGAATTGAGAAGCCACATAAACTGATTTTACATTTCGAATTAGTATTAGAGGACATAATAGTTAAAACAGGTTTGTTTTAAAAAAAAACAAACGGTTTCCGAAATGGATTCGCAATTATGGAACCATTTCGAAACTGTTCTATTACTTTAGATCTGAAATTGTTTGAACAACCAATTTTTGTCGTCTTTTAATCTTATTTTAACGACTAGATAACAACAGTATTGTAAATTTTGTCGTTAATCGGTCGTAAATTTACGAGCATTTAGCAACTTTTTTTAAAATTTAGTCGTTAAATCGTCATAAATAACGACGATTTAATATCAAACCCTTAATGTATAATTCGTAAATATGTTTTATATGTTTACTTTCTATAAAATTTTATAAATTTTCACGCAGCATATTGAAAATATCAATAAATTATCCGTATTTATAAATGTTGCAAAGTTGAAATTCTTAAATTGAATACTTGTAAAATGAACAAAAATATAGTACAACAGAAATATTTTACATATTTTAATTTCATTCGTCATTTTCCGAACACATTAGACCAGTATGCACGTGCATAATTATGTTTTCACCTACCAATAATTCGAAGTATATTCGTTGTTAAGAAACATCGAAAAAAATTCGTTGTTATTTCTGCGTCTAATTCTACATTCGGCGTTAATTATTCGTCAAAATGACGACGATACCTGAATTCGTCGTTAAACGGTCGTTAAGTCGATGCAAATTAACTTCTTAAATTCAACGTTAAAATTAGACGCTACATGACTGTTTTTTGTAGTGAAAATATCATTCTCGGACATGACAGACTCACATAGGCATGAGCATTTTGGGTCGAATAGTTCGACCCACCCTATATCCGACCCGAATTAGCGGGTAAGAGTCGGATAAAGATAGTACGAATTACCCATTTGGGTCGAGAAATTTTGTTAAAACGGATAAGAATTGGGTAAGGGTCGGTAAGGGTAATTATATAGGTACCCATATTACCCATTCGCATAATCAAATTAAAATTATTTCTTATTCTAGTTATATTAATAATATTTCCTAATTAGACTAACATTTTCTTGTCAAAAAAATGTGAAGTTTAGAAAAAAAAAATTAAAACCAACTTATAAATTGTTGAATATTATTTTTATGTTTAATGTAATTTTGATTTTCAATTTAATAAGTAGTTTTATCGGAGATAGTATTCTGAAAAATACTATAGTATAATTATATTATTTTATCAATTAAATAACAATAGTTACCAATTTATTTTTGATATAATGCGAGTTATTGATTTTATCTATCCGATCCGACTTTTATCCGATCCTTACCCATCATCATCCGATCTTTACTATTATGGGTATGTTTCGGATAATGATTTTGGATATCCAAATTATTCGTGTCCGACCTTTACTCGCCCTTATCCTACCCGTTACACGCAATGAACACCTCTAGACTCGCAGATCCAAAAAGAAGACGCCAGAACAAATGAAAAAACATGATGAAAATGTTACCATTTAGTATAAAACAATCAATTTGCCTTTTTGCCTTAAGATTGAATAGCAGTGAATACTCCAAGCTCGTAGCAACGCAACACAATGTTATGTAGACGTCACATCCTATAAGCCGGGCGTGGGTTTTTTTTTGTGTGATATGTTGTAAAAGCGAAAGTACAAACAAAGCAGATCTTACGTATTCATAGAAATATTACTATTTTTTCAAATACCACAGAGGTAAAACAAAATTTTAAAAGACTCAAATTTAAAATATAAGATACGTTTAATGTTTGTAAAAGCTTTGAAAAAGAAAGTTTTGCACAATTTTTTTTAAAAGACAATGATTATCACTTATAATAGTTTTGACAAAGTTTTATTTTAGTAATATGTGTTGATACCAACAGAGAGAGTAAATTGATTTAGATACCTATTTTTAGTAAAAAAATATTTAATATTTGTATTATTATATTGTTAATTCACGATTCTTTGGAAATTTTTCGGTGCAGTAGTAACAAATTTAGAGTTGATTATTCAATTGCAAATCTCTTGGAAAAAGATTGTATTTGTGGAAGCGCCTTGGTCTAGTGATTGACCAAGTGTTAATTAATACTTTTACACAAGGCAGTCAGGAGATCAATTTTTCGAAGATGCGCGATTTAATTGCAGATTAATGGATGCAGATTTATAAGAAATCTTCAGCGTGGTGCAAGCAATGACCGTTTGTCTGCGTGATATGATGCAACATATAGAACGAAAAGATTTGTTCAAAGAAGAATTGTCCTTGTAATTGTTTCTCAAAAATTTGTAATAGCAATAGTAATAATTCAGACGATAAAAAAGGATTTTGATTGTTAAAATTTACCCAGAGAATTATCGTCAATGTAATTCAAACTCATTCATAACTCTTTTTAAAAATGAAAATCAACCAAACATAAATAATACAAGATTTTAATCGATCAGTTCAAATCTTCAATTGAATAATGTTAGATTGTAAAATCTTTTAATAAAGATATTGTAAATATCTTATATATTAATAGAGGAGACAGAACGAGAAACTAAAGAGTAAAACTCTTATGTGTCAATCAAAGAGCATTTTAAGGGAAACATCATTTTATTCAACTAATTAAAAAAATTTAATAAATTTTATGTGCCATGGAAAAAATATTTATAAAAGGTAAGTAATTTCTAAATTTCATCTTAATATATAATAAAATTTAAACAAATTTATAATATAACGTTTAAATACTAAAACATTATAATATAATATAATATAATATCATAATAATTAGTTATGTCATTTGATATCAGATTTAATTTCTATATTAATATAATTATAAATGATACAAAAAATCATTATCTTATACATTATTTGAAAAGTGTGATAAATCTTATAACGGATTTATTTAATATCATTTTACGTTTAGCTTTAATGAACTTTGTAATAGATTGTATCATGAAATGTATATGTTACTAAATATACCAAAATCGTGAAAACATATGCATATTTAGACATTATACTAAAAATTAGAATATTCAAAAATACCATAATCATGTCTAAATCAACAATTAACAAAATATCATAAACATTAAACATCTAAAAATATATATAATATTTTTGAAGACAAATTGATTTTATGAGAAGAGATAAGTTAGATTTAAGATGTATTTTATATACAAAAGTCTTTAATATGTATTAAAATATAAGCTTCAAATATTTTCTTTAATATATATAATAAATCTAAATTCGAATATAAAATCATGAAATTTTGAATACTCCAATGAGGATGCGGAATATGGTATTTTATTATCCATATATGGATATAAAACTTTTGATATCTAAACTCTTTTTATTGATACCTTAAACTAATATAGTAACTATACAAATATACTTATTTTCTAACTATTTCACATTATAAAAATACATAATTCAGTTACTTTCAATCTAATTACGATCAATATAAATTTTTAATTTTAATCCTGTGCTTGACACGGGTCAAAATCTAGTAAGAACCATTAACACTAGATTCTAAAATTTTTTAATGAAAATATCTTAAATAAAAGGATCAATAACCTAGATTATAAACTCTTTTAGTGAAAATATTTTAGGTATAAGAACAAATAACATTAAAAAAAAAGTTAAAATCAACTATTGAATAACTTTTGATTGTTTTTGAATTTAAACTCTAATAAAATTGATCAACGAATAACACCTCCTTAAACATTTCTATAGCAAACATGAGTTTCTATCTTAAATCATGCAGTGTTTTTGTAGATTATTAGATGTAAAGTTTATCAGAAGTTTAGAGTATTGCATATAGAGTGGTTCGTTGTGGTTTCATGAATTGCAAGGAGAGTCGATTCATCAATGATGACGCATGCAAATATATTTAGATTTGTTGTAAAGATATTCGCCATAATTATATATGCGGCTGACAATGATCTAAAATTTTTGATACGATCATCTTTAAAAAAACTATTAGTTTATCAATATCAAGAAAAAAAATCATAATATTTAAAAATTAAAACTATCAAATCTAAAATTTATATGGAAATTATAGCAAAAAAAGAATTCAAGATTATTTGAAAGGAAAGTCATTTATTCCAACAAATTTTGCTTTTCTAGTTGCCACTATTTTCTATAGAATTTTATCCATAGCTTTAAAGTTTTTTTCCTTGCATTAAAATTTCTCACAAAATATAACATTAAATATCACTGAAAAATACAAGCGATTAAAACACAAAATATCATTAAATTTTATTATAGAAAGTTGAAAGCATTTCTTAAATAAAAAATACCCTAAAACATTATTTAAAATGAAACAGAAAGACATTTTAAAGATTTTAAAATAACATTATATAAAATATTTTTAAAAAATAAAATAACATAGTGTACACAACCATTTAACCGATGGTAATTCTCAAAATACTAGCTCTTAAGTTTTTATTTAAAAATATCACTCTTAGATTTTTAAAGAAATATCATTATTTTTTCAAACACTACAAATGTAAAAATAAATTTTTATATAAAAAATTTTTTTTAACCCTTTAAAACCAAATTTTGGATTTAAAATCTAAACCGAGTATATAAGCTCCAAATTAATAAATAAAGATTCAAAATTTAAAATATAAAATACTTTTTAATGTTTGTAAAAGCTTTGAAAAAGAAATTTTTGCATTATTTTTTTAAAAGAAAATGATGATATTTTTGACAAAATTTTAATTTTAGTAATATGTGTTGATACCAACAAAGCGAGTAAAATTGTTTTAGATATCTAATTTTAAAAAAAGAACTTTTGTAAACGTATTATTAATTTTGACAAAAAATGTATTATTAATTCACGGTTCTTTCGAAATCTTTTGGTCCACCGGTTAAAGATTTAAATGTTTCTATATCAAACATAAGTTCGATCTTAAATCATACATTTTTTTTTGAAGATTATTACACGTCAAGTTTTTCGGGGTTCAAAGTATTGCATATAAAATGGTTCATTATGGTTTTATGAGCTGTAAGGAGAGTTGATTCATCGATGATATTGTACATACAAATCTATTGTGAATTGTTGTGAAGTTGTTCATCACTATCGTATATACTACATACAACGATCTACAATTTTCGATTAGATCATTTTTTTAAGAAAAACCCAACAAAAGAAACTACTAATTTATCAATATTACAAAAAAGAAAACTATAACATTCAAAAATAAAAACTATCAAATCTAAAAATTATAAGGAAATTATATATAAAAAATATTTCAAGATTATTAGGATAGACATTTATTTCAGCAATTTTTGCTTTTCTAGTTGCCCATAGCTTCAAAGTTTTTTTCCCCCTCTATAATTTATTAACATTTTTTTTGGTGCAATCTCTCTGATAATTCATCTGGAACTATATGCCATAAAAGTTCGTTAATTCAATCCTTTCAAATCAATACTATAAAAGTTATAGAGACTCTCCAAATCAAGACACCTCATCATTTTAAAACTTCAAAAATTTAACACATCATCCAAAGTTTAATAATTAATAACCAATCAAAATAAAAGATTAATACATGTAGACTATTCTTTAGACTCCTCTCTCTTTCTTTTTACTAGGGGTGGGCAAAATACCCGAACCCGAATAACCGAACCGAACCCAACCCGAAAAATGGAACCGAACCCGAACCGGAACCGTTAAAATACCCGAATGGATCCTAAATTTCAATATCCGAAGAACCGAACCCGAACCTGACCCGAACCGAAATATTTCGGGTACCCAAAAATATCCGAACTATAATAATAAACTTAAATATATTAATTATTTTTATATCTAATATCAACACTATTCAAAACATTTGGAGAAAAAATACAAATTATTCAAAAGTACCGATAACTACTTAAAATATCCCAAAAAATAGTAAAAAAACTTGAAATATTGGAAATATTTATCGGCTTTTCACCTAAATATACGAAATGAAATGATTTTCTTATTAGCGGTAGATATTTGGTTATGCATTTTTAAATATATTTCTTTTTGGTTATTTTAGTTTTGGATTTTTAAAGTGTTTTAAGATATCTTTGGATTTTTGAAAATGTTTACATAATTTAAACGGGTATCCGAACCCGAACCGAACCTGCAAAGACCCGAACCGAAAAAATACCCGAATGGGTCCTAAACCTCTAGACCCGAAAAGCCGAAACCCGAATGGATCCGAACCGAATCCCGAACGGGTACCCGAACGTCCACCCCTACTTTTTACGATACATCGTACA
>OVAN01002733.1:0-31980 GCA_900406275.1 Anastatica hierochuntica
AGTACATTCAAGCTCCGTTCCTGTAAAAACACCAAAGAACAACAAACAGCGTAAAAAACGATCCGAATACATACTAAAAACCGTAATTCTCGAATGAAAATCGTAGTAAAAACCGATAAAATACGAATACATCANTAACCAAGGGCGAGCACAAAGCCAGAGGACAGTTGCTAGGGAAGCTTCTTATCGGTCTGCGAATCTTCCACGACCCCCTCCACCGCCGGCCAGGATGCCGCCGTTTGTGCCGCCGCCGCCACAGAACCGTTTTCGCGATGGACCGTCCTACTAGGACTATATCAAGCAGCTCAGAGATATGGGAACATAGATGTTTGAGGGGGAAATTTAACCCTGTTTCTGCTGATGACTGGAAATGGAAGCTGGGGCAAAACTTGGATCATCTGCAGTGTCCAGAACTGTACCGCCGAGCCTTAGCTATGTAGTATCTGAAGGGGAAGCCTTAGTCTGGTGGAGCGGTAAGGTTGAAAATACTCGAGGGGAGTATGAACGGTTTTGGGACGACTTCAAGACACTGTTTCAGAGGAAGTATTTCCCGCGAGAAGCGCTGGATACCATGGAGCACTAGTTTCTAACTATCACCCAAGGAAATCGGAGTGTCCGTCAGTATGAGGAAGAGTTCAGCCGTCCCCGTCGTTTTGCTGGTAGATATCTGGAGGAGCAAGAGCTGATCAGAAGATTCCTGAACGGTCTGAACATCGAGGTTAAGAATCGCTGCAAGCTGGTGAAATATGACTTTCTGGATGAGCTGATAGAGAAGGCAGCCGATCAGGAGAAGGGTCTGAAGGAGGAAAGAGAAAAGAACATGTTGCATCCTCCAAGAGCTAACCCGAATGGTCGCAAGAGAGACTTCAACCAAGCCTTTGGTCAGGCGAATGCGCAACCACGAGTATTTCGATGCTTCAACTGCAACCAACCGGGGCATAGGCAAGCGGAATGTCCTCATCTGCGGAGAATTGTCCCAGTGGCTCAACCAATCAACCTGAGGGGAAACCCGCCAGCAGCTAATCCGCTAAGAGTTAACCCGCTAGGAGGAAACCGATGCTTCAACTATGGAGGGGTGGGTCATTACGCTAATGCCTGCCCAGAGCCTCGAGCTAATCCGTTTTCGCCGCCGCCGCCGCGTGGGCCTCGCCCGCAGGGTCCAACACCTCGTGTCTTTGCTGCAGAAGTGGCTGAGGAGGAAGAAGAGCCCGAAGCTGTTGTCCATGCCGCCGACGGCTATGAAGGATTTGAGCCTATCGCCGGTATGTTGCTCCTCCTTTATGTTCAATTAGTAGAAGTCCGTGTTTTTGTGGAAAAGAGTCAGTCCAATAGAGTTCGAACCCTAGAATAATTAGGACCGCCCTTTTGTAGGAACTGTATTGGTGGGAGGAGAAGTCGCCTATACTATGCTCGATTCCGGAGCTACGAATAGCTTTGTGAGACCCCAAATGGTGAAGAGGTGGAATTTCCAAGGCAAGTTCGTCCAGAGAAGTCGAAAAGTCGCAACAGTCGGCAAGGAGAAGATGGGAGTCACTGGAATTCATGTGGGAGTGCCAATTGTCATTGGAGGTAAGGAGTTCACCGGAAACCTGACTGAAATGGAGATGGCAGAATTAAAGAAGCAGCTGGAGGATCTGATCGAGAAAGACTTTATCCGTCCGAGTAGTTCGTCATGGGGAGCGCCAGTCCTGTTTCTAAAGAAGAAGGATGGCACCTTCCGGTTATGAATCGACTATAGAGGTCTGAATAAAGTCAAAGTTAAGAACCGATACCCGTTGCCAAGAATAGACGAGTTGTTGGACCAACTCCAAGGAGCTTCTTGGTTCTCCAAGATCGATCTGGCGTCAGGATACCACCAGATTCGAATCGCGGAGGAAGATGTACGAAAGACGGCCTTTCGTACCCGGTACGAGCATTATGAGTTTGTAGTCATGTCGTTTGGGCTGACGAATGCACCAGCCACCTTCATGAAATTGATGAATGACGTCTTGAGGAAGCATTTAGGCAAGTGCATGATTGTCTTCATCGACGACATCCTGGTGTATTCCAAGACTAAGGAGGGGCATGCCCAGCACTTAAGGATTGTGCTGGAAACTTTAAGGGAGCAAAAGTTGTACGCCAAGCTCAGCAAGTGTAGCTTCTGGCAAAAGGAATTAGGATTCCTAGGGCATGTCGTCTCCGGATCTGGAGTCGCAGTAGATCCAGATAAGATCAAAGCTATCACCGAGTGGCCGACGCCTACCAGCGCTACTGAAGTTCGCAGTTTCTTGGGTCTAGCGGGTTACTATCGCAAGTTCGTCCAAGGATTCGCCAGCCTGGCCAAGTCAATGACTCGCCTTACAGGAAAGGGAGTTAAATTCGAATGGATAGAGGACTGTTCCAAGAGTTTCAAAGCATTAAAGGACCGACTAGCACAGACGCCAGTGCTTGCTCTGCCGAAGGTAGGGGTACCGTATCAAGTCTATACGGATGCCTCAGGAGTTGGGTTAGGATGTGTTCTGATGCAGCTTGAAAAGGTCATCGCCTATGCCTCGCGACAGTTGAGACCTCACGAGTTAAACTACCCGACACATGATTTGGAGCTAGCAGCGGTGGTTTTCGCCCTCAAGATCTGGAGAGTATATCTGTACGGAGAGAAGATTCAAATTTTCATCGACCACAAGAGTCTGAAGTACATCTTCACCCAGCCAGACCTGAATTTGAGGCAACACAGATAGGTAGAACTTTTGGCAGACTATGAGATGGAGATTGCCTATCACTCTGGTAAGGCTAACAAGATTGCTGATGCTCTAAGCCGCCGAAGGACAGATGTGGTCGAGTTGAAGGAGACTCAAGAGCTAGTAGAAATGATAGCAAGCCTCAGGCTATGCGCCACTACCGTAGAAGATGGCTTAACCGGGTTGGAAGCGGTAGACCGAGCTGATTTGTTGTGGAGGATCTGCGAGGCTCAAACCAAGGACGAGTCTCTTATGGAGATGGTCGAGAAGGAGGTCATTGGGTACCATGTAGCGACCGATGGAACGATCATGTTCAGGGGCAGAGTTTGTGTACTGAACGACCAAGAGTTGAGGAAGGAGATTTTGCAACAAGCTCACTGTTCAAGGTTCTCAGTTCACCCGGGAGTGGGCAAAATGTACCGAGGGTCGAAAAGGTATTATCATTGGGGCGGAATGAAAGGGGATGTAGCCACTTGGGTTTCGCAGTGCCAGACATGCCAGCTACTAAAGGCAGAACACCGAGTACCGGGCGGTCTTCTTCAGGATCTGCCATTACCACAATAGAAGTGGGATATGGTAACCATGGATTTTGTCACCGGATTGTCATCTACCACAGAAGGTAATAACGCGATTTGGGTAATCGTCGACCGGTTGACAAAGAGTGCCCATTTTCTACCAATAAAGAGGACTGATGGTGCCGACAAATTAGCGGAGAAGTAGATCAATGAGATTGTCAGACTGCATGGGGTTCCAATTAGTATAGTGTCAGATCGAGATATCAAGTTCACATCTATGTTCTGGCAAGCATTTCAGAAAGCTTTGGGAACGAGGGTACACTTCAGTATAACCTACCACCTGCAGATCGATGGGCAATCGGAAAGGACGATTCAAACCCTAGAGGATATGCTGAGGTCGTGTGTACTCGAATGGGGAGACAGTTGGTCCAAGCACCTGCCATTGGTCAAGTTCGCCTACAACACAGCTACCATGCTAGTATAGGGATGCCACCCTATGAAGCTCTCTACGGAAGACCATGTCGGACGCCCCTGTGCTGGTCTGAAGTGGGGGAGACTAGAGATCTAGCGCCCGAAATCATAGAGGAAATTGAGTAGCAAGTTGAAATGCTCAAACAACAGCTAAAGGAAGCCCATGACCATTAAAAGAGTTATGCAGACAACCGCCGCAGGGAATTGGAATTTGCAGTCGGGGATTTGGTATTCCTAAAGATGAGAAACTTCCAAGGAGGAAAGCAAGGAAAGGGTAAGAAGAAGTTGAGACCCAGGTTCATGGGGTCGTACCCCATCGTGGAAAGTATAGGCGCAGTTGCCTACAAGTTGGATCTACCGCCAGAGCTAGCAGACTTCCACAATGTCTTCCATGTGTCAGTACTGAGGAAAGTCATCAGAGAACCAGAGCTGATTCTGCCCAGTCCGCCGCCAAGTCTGCAAAGGAACTTCTCAGTTCAGACTCAACCAGCAGAAATCCTGGAAAGAGCAGAGAAAGAAATTCAGGGTAAGGTTGTGGCTATGGTCAAAGTCAGATAGGCAGGAGGTAGTATCCAGGAGGAAACCTGGGAAGTCGAAAGTGAAATGAAAAGGGATTATCCAGAATTGTTCGAAGGATCCGGAAGGCAACCGGAGGATATTCAGGATTCGAGGATGAATCCCATGGAAGTGGGGGAGAATTGTAATGACCCCGACCCGGATTTAAACCGATTCGACCAACCCGGTTTGTCGGACCAAACCGAGGGAACCCTAGGTCGAACCGAGCAACCATCTCCCTATTTAAGCGCACCGTTGCCTTGAGAAATGCATCACCTCGAATCCTGTAGCGAATCTCTGCCCGAATCCTGCGAAAAGCCGAGATCCGAACCATCCGAGCCTTCGTCGAGCCATCTACGTCGCGCCGCCACCTATCCGAGCCATCCGAGCCCATCGTCGACCCTTCCGAGCCGCAGCTCGCCGCCGCAACCCTCGGGAATCGTGCCGCAGCCTCTCTCCGTGACTCCCAGCCACCGTCGACCCCTCTCCGAGCCTCGTCGTCGTCAGAGCATACATCCCAGGCGCCGATCCGTGCGCCGCAACCTCCGCCGTCGATTCCCGAGCCGCCTCAGCCCCCGTCGACCGCCGTTGCACCACGTCCGAGCCTTGATCGTGCCTTCCAGCCGCTACCCGAGCCTTTCCGTGCGCCGCAAGCCTCGATCGAGTCCTCCTTGTTGCCGATCGAGCCACCGTCGCGTCGTTCCTCTCGAGCCGTGAACCCGAGCCGCCGTCTGCGAGAATCGGTGACTCTACCGCGACGTTTTCGGCGGTTATGAGGTAGTCTCGCACTCAGAATCTCGTTGTTTCCTTTTTTTTCGCATTTCCGTAGTTTCTGTGCTCGGTTTTAGGAGTTTCCATTTATGGAAACTTTCCATTTTTAGCAAGTTCCCAATTTGGAAGTTTTCTATTTTTGGAAAGTTTCATTTTCAGGGAAGTTTCTATTTTGGATAGGTTTCCCGATTTAGAAAAATTTTGTTTTTAGAAAGTTTCCTTTTTAGGCAGGTTTCAGATTTAAGGTCTTATATGAATTCCTTCTTGGTTCAGGTCCAGAAGTTCAGTAGCTGTTCCGAAAGCCATCCGCGCCCAGTCTCCGCGTCTGCAGTTGCCAAGGTGAGGCGCTATTCCTGTAGCTATTCCCTCGTAGAATTGCCTTATGATGTTTTCATTACTAGCATAGGGTTAAAGCGTCTTGTTTGGTAGTCCTGTTTGAGAGTCGAGTCAGTCTGTGTGATGATTAAACTAGAGGTCTAGGAAATTGAACTAGTGTACTAGGATGTGATGTTATGAGATTGGATATGTGTTGTTGGGAATGTGATCGCCTCTGGAGAAGTGAAAGAAAGCCCTGAGTCCACACAAATCGGGGAGTTGGTGAGTGAGTTTAGCCGGTCACTGTGGTGGTTGCTGCAGGTTAAGGCATTTTGGAGAAAACCAGGGGTTTTGTTTAAGACTTCTTTGTATGTCATCTATGTTTGTGACACAATAGGTGTCTGCATGGTGCTAATTTTATGTTATCTGTGAATGCATGTTAAGTCCGTTCCGCGGTGTTGTGTGTTTAGCAATTCCATGTTTCACTGGGTGATTCTCCTGTCACTCACCCTCTCTTTCCCCTTGCCCCTTCCCCTTTTGTCCCTGCAGGTGAGTATGACGAGCAGCTGGACGGATGATGAAGGAACTGTGTTGTTCATTTCGGGACCGTTTTCTTTAAATTGTTTTCTAAGGGTTTGGCTTGGTTTTAGTTCTTTTAGACTTGTTTTTGTTTTGGGCGAGAAGACTCTATTCACATATGGAGCTCTGCCTAACAACAAGATGAATTTATCATTGTGATGGAATATTTAGACTCGAATTTAACTTAAGATTTTATTAGAATGCTCTGAGAGATTGTTTGTGAAGGAGAAGTTAATTAGAAAAAATAACAGATTCGGGAGGGATCTTGACCAAGTGAACCGGAGTGTTACAGTTATATTGTATATGGTAATTAAGAAAAATATAAGCATGAACCATCCACAAAAAAATCTCTTTATATAATATGCATCTAGGACATTTTTGCGGTTATGACAAACCACACTTTTTTTAATATCATTTTTTGGTTTTTTAGGAAACTGACATGTTGTGTCAAAAAAAAAAAAAAAAAGAAACTGACATGTGCCAACATAATCAGGTTACGAGAAGCGGACCTACAGTAGGAGACAGTGTGGCACGTGCCACATGCAGATTTTAAAAATTCCTAAGTAATTTCAGTTACCATAATAGAGAATTCTCTTGCCTTTCTGTACATATATTGATTTATAGGTCATATGGTCTCCACTTAATTTTTAAGATATAGAGTTTATCGTTCGAGCCATATGCTCTTTCTTTTCATTAATTCTTTTTGTACCATATGTTATTATTAATTTTATTTTATTCTTCTTTCACCTTTATATCTTTTTTGTTAGTTGCATTTTATATTTCTTTATTTTTATTTATAATTGTTATCAAACTAATTTAATCATCAAAAACAATTTATGCTCTACTAAAGTAATAGTGATATATAGTAAATTTGATTAAAGCTAATATATTATTTCACAATTTTATTCTGAATACAAAACCATTTTTTATAACATAAATTTTAGTTTATATAGCATTTTTTGTTTTCTTATATAACCAAAGGAATTTAAAAATAATGAAAATGGTTAATTTTAATTTCCCTTGATATTCAAATATTGATTTTGTTACATAGTTATTATTTTAATCATTTTACTGTGTTACATATCAAACTTTTTTCTGCAACCGTCCGAGGGAGATATAACAGATAATCTGACTATATAGATAGTTCTATTATTTTTTCAACTAACTTTTACTTAATATATAACCCTCCTCAAAATGTTTTTGGAATACTGTGTATAATGGAGAATTATATCATGAATCCAAATTAATTAATTCATTTCTCTATATGTTATTCACTCTACTATAACTAATTCCTCCATTATAATTAAACCAGTTCATTATGCATATATTTTCATATTTATTTACGAGTTATCTATAAGTAAGTTTCAGTTTCATTTTTTGGATGTTTGATTATTCTTTTATTTATATATACGCAGAAATAGTAATTTTATCTGAAAATAGTCTTAAATTGTATTGTGTATATTATCTTAAATAGTATGTTTATTTACTTTTTATGTGACTACAAATTTTATCTTTTAGTTTATTATGTAGATTAAAAATGGTGTGATTAGTTGGATTTCGACATTATTTACTAATACAGTAATCACTTTCAATTTTTTATTGATATTTGCTTATATGATAGTTGATTACATTTGAGAAAATAGTTGTGATATATCAAATAGTATTGGAGATAATATGTCTACTATGTTTAATTTTTTTCCTTTCAAGGCCAATCATTATTTTTTACTTGAAGTATATTTTTATGTTTACAACGTTATTAGTTAAATTTTGACATTAGATATTAAATTAGAAGTGAATTTAACAATTGTGTACATGTATATTAAAATACTAAATTTTCGAGGTTGGTTAATACATTATACTGATTTGTGATTACTCACGAAATATATTATTGTCTCAAAAGTTTTAAAATCGCCATATGAGAAAAAATCTCCTTTTTCCAAATAGCTAGTATTATATTTTAATATTTCTCTCTCTCTCTCTCTCTCTATATATATATATATATATAACGGTGATAAAAAATGGTATATGTAAAGTTTAAGAAACAGAAAGAGTAGAGGGAAAAAAAAATGAAAAAAACAGTCAAAGGGGCAATGTCAACATATTGGGTGTCAAAAAATTCGAATATTTTATTCAAAAATATATAGAATGCTAGAGCTACTAATATACTTTTGTTTTGCTAGTAGACCAATTCACTTTACAAAAATTATTTAGTTTTCTAATACATCCAAAAACTTTACCTCCCTTTTCATTCGCCGAACTTTACCTCCCTTAAACCAAATTTTTTTAATATTTTTTGTTTGTTTATAGGTGAAGGGTATTTTTGAAAAACTCTAAATATTATAATAGTTTTTTCTGTCCAACCCACAAAATTAATTTCTTTTGCCTTTTTCGTCAGGCAAATTCACTCAAAAACTAATTTAGTTTAAGATTGTCAGCGATGAAGTTCAAGAGAAGTTTCAGCAGGACCATCAGCTGTGCTTGGTGGCAAGAGGGTTGAATCCTAAGCATCAGCATCCCGCAGGGAGAGGAACACACTACCTAAAGTTTGGCAACTTGATGATGAAGTCGATGGTCAAGTGAATGATGACGGTACAACTTCTATTTTCACTCTGAATATTATCTTCTAGCAGTCCTGGAGAAAGCGCCCTATACATTTAAAGGTTGGATGACTGTAATCGATAAATGGGAGAATAGGGATTCGCCTGATTTTCTGAATCAAATACCGTTCCAGATCCGTATCTTAAATCTCCCGAACGAGTATCGAAGACCAGAGATAGTCAAGAGCATAGCTTTGAAGTTTGGAAGAGAGGATGGAATTATGATCGTGGAACCAACAACCAATAAACCAGCTGTAGCCTCGTTCAAGGTTCTGGTAGATACATATGCAAGCATCACTCTGGCTAGAAAGGTCGAAATTATTAAGGGCAGACCAATGGTGGACTTAGAGTTTAGGTATAATGTCTTGGAAAAATTATGTACTACCTGTGGGAGTATGAAGCATGAAGCGGAATTTTGCCCGAAGAGACATCCTGATACAAATCCTGTGAAATCATATTTGAAACTTGGAAATCTAGAGCATGCACAATAAATAATTAAGAATGAGAATGACATGATTATGATCATTGGTGATGCTCAGAAGCGAAGAGCAGCTCTGGTTATTGGTGAATCAAGCTCTGCAATGACATCAGATGTGGGTAATAAGAGGAAGGCAGAAGATGTAGCAGAGGAAGAGGTTCTTCAGATCACCTCAAGGCAGAGACTAGATGAAGATCAAGATTCAATAGGGAGGGTGGACACCCCTAAGCCACCCACTGAACCATGAAGATTATGCACTGGAATTGTCAAGGGTTGAGGAACACCTTGACAATTCCTTTTTTTGAAAGACCTCAGGAGAAAATGGAATCATGATGTCTTGTTCCTCATTGAAACTAAAAATCCAGAATCTTATGTGTATAATCTAGGAAATGAACTAGGCTATGCTAATGCTTTTGTGTTTTCTGCTGAAGGTTTAAGTGGGGGATTAGCTATGTTTTGGAAGGAAGGAGTCCAAATATCTTTTTTGGGCACTCCTTCTATGTACAGGACGGATATGTATCTTGTTGAAAATGAAATCAAGTTCTGTTTAAGTTATATCTATGAGAATCCTAATAAGAAGCTAAGACACAATCAATGGAGAAATATGATTGATCATGAGGAAAATGGTGTATATAAAGATGTAACAAGAATTTTGATGGGTGATTTAAATGAAATTAGAAGTATTTTAGAAAAGCAGGGAGGTCCTGTAAGATCAGAGCACTCTTTTCAATTATTTAGAGAGCTGATCACTAAATTGGGTTTTCAGGAGGTGAACACTCAAGGAGGTTTCTTTACTTGGGCAGGCAAAAGGCATTCGCATAGCATCAAATCTCACATTGACAGAGTTTTGGTGAATATTGAGTGGTTAGACAGTTTTCCAAATTCTAATGTTAAACTTTTACAGTGGCAGGCTTCAGACCATAGACCACTACTATTGGATACTCAAGACAACAGATGGGATGGAAGAAAGTTGTTCTGCTATGAGAACAGGTGGAGGTGGGATCAACAAGTGCACTATCAAGTGAAAAAAGTGTGGTTAGAAAAGTGTCAGTCTCTGCCTCTAGAGAAATTCTCCTTGGCACTAAAGAATTGCAGGCAAGCTCTATCACAATGGAAATCATCCACAACAAACAACTAAAGGAAAAATATTCAGTATCTTCAGGGAAGTATCCAAAAAGCTTATGAGGCCCATGATTTAGACTTTAACCTCATACATTATCTTAACCAGCAACTGCTTTTTGAATATAGGAGGGAGGAAGAGTATTGGAAGATAAAAAGCAGAGTTCAATGGCTGCAATCAGGTGATAAAAACACAAAGTATTTGCACGAAAAAACGAAGCAGAGAAGGTATATGAATAGGATAACAACTATCATAGATGAAAATGGCATAGTAAAATATGAGGAGAAAGAGATCAGAGACTCTATTCATTCATACTTTGCTGATCTGTTTTCATATTCAGATAGCTGGGATATGTCATTGCTTCAAAAGCTTGGAAAGATTAAACCTAAGGTCACTGATGAAATGAATAATTTTCTTATGCAGCCGGTTATTGAAGATGAAGTACTTGGGGCCCTTAATGCTATGAACCCTGATAAGGCGCCAAATCCAGATGGACTAACAATAGGGTTTCTCAAATATCATTGGAAAAGCATTGGCAAAGGTGTGTTTGAATATATAAAGTTATTTTTCAATACATGTTATTTAGACCCAGAGTTAAACAAGACCCACATATGTTTGATATCTAAGATAGAGAATCCGATTTCAGTCAAAGACTACAAACCAATCAACCTTTGCAATATTGCATATAAGTTAATTTTGAAAGTCCTAGCTAAAAGATTAAAGCCATTGATGCATAGTATTATATCTAAAAATCAATATGCATTTATTCTTGGGAGATTGATAATAGATAATGTTCTTATTGCTCAAGAATTGTTGCATTCTCTTACTGCTAGGACTAGGAAAAGAAAGTTTATGGCTTTGAAATTAGATATTGTAAAGGCTTTCGATAAAGTTGACTGGAATTTTCTGGAGTTTATGTTGTTGTCATTGGGTTTTGCAAAAAGATTATGTGAGTTGATTATGGTTTGTGTGAAAACAACATCTTTTTCAGTGCTTGTGAATGGGGTGCTTACTTAGCAGATTATTCCAAAGAGAGGAATACGCCAAGGAGACTAAATCTCCCCTTACTTATATCTTATTTGTGCTGAAGGGCTTTCTATTATTTTGAACAGATTGGGTGGTCTGAAGTTGTTAAATGGTTTAAAAGCTAGCAGGGGAGGGCCCTCAATAACCCACATGTTATTCGATTACGATTCCTTGCTTTTTTGTGAAGCAAAAGAGCAGGAATGTAAAGCATTGCTGGAAGCTATGGACATCTATGGGAAACTATCAGGCCAGCTAGTCAATTACCAGAAGTCCTCTATAAGATTTGCGAAGAAAACTGAGCAAAGTCTTACAGAAAGACTGAAAGAAATTACAAAGATAGAGAAAACAACTGGCTTTGGTAAGTACTTAGGGCTTCCGGAAATAGTAGGGAGAAACCATTCTGCTTCTTTTGAGTATGTAAAACAAAGAGTTGATGCTAAGTTGCAGAGCTGGTTTTCAAGGCTACTATCGCCTGCAGGAAAGGAGGTTTTATTGAAGGTTGTTGTTACAGCATTACCCTGTTATCCCATGACATGTTTTCTTATGCCTAACAAAATACTATCTAAAATGTCTCAGGC
The DNA here is from genome assembly GCA_900406275.1 of Anastatica hierochuntica. Lineage (NCBI taxonomy): Eukaryota > Viridiplantae > Streptophyta > Magnoliopsida > Brassicales > Brassicaceae > Anastatica > Anastatica hierochuntica. The sequence goes on from OVAN01002733.1 coordinate 11,723, forward strand.
GTCCACAGTTTTTGGTGGTCAGGAGGGGAAGGAAGAAGTAAAATTCATTGGATTATGTGGGAAACTCTAACAAGAGCTAAAAAAGGAAGGAGGGTTTGGACTCAAGGATTTTAAAATTTTCAACAGATCCCTTCTTGCTAAACAGGTATGGAGGATTCTAAAACAACCTCATTCACTCTTAGCAAAAGTTCTGAAAGCCAAGTACCTCCCGAAGACTAGCATACTTGATACACCTCTGGGGAGAAGAACGTCCTACGCTTGGAAGAGCATTCATCAGGCTATTCCTTTAATCAAAGAGGGTGTTAGATAGGTGGTTGGTAATGGGGGAAAGCATCAAAGCAACAAAAGATGATTGGCTTTAGACAATTCCTCCAAGACTAGTTAGGCCGAAGCCAGGTATCAACAACAACTCTTTTCTAGTTGCAGAACTTATTGATAGAAATTTTGCTGCATGGAACCAGAGGACATGGTGAATACTCGGTGAAATCTGGTTATCAAATGTTGAGGAAAAAAGAACAGTTGCAATTCTCTGGTGCTAATATTGATTTTCACAGGCTGTGGAAAATGAACACTCCTCCAAAAATAATACATTTTTGGTGGAGGGTGGTTCACAATGGCTTATCTGTTGGGGCAAATTTTAGAAGAAGAAAGCTAAGCATTGATCCATTATGTCAATTATGTGGAGAAGTGGAAGAAACATCTAATCACACGCTGTTTCTTTGCAGGGTAGCCTCTGAGGTATGGAACTTATCACCATGTGAACTCTCTTTGATGAAAGAGGAGAATCCAGCAGCCTTAGAACATAATATCAAGGAAGTTATGCAAGCAGAAGAGAGCTCTAATGGATTGAGATACCAACTAGCTCCATTTCTAGGCTGGAGAATATGGAAAGTACGCAATGAGCTTATCTTCCAAGGTATCAAAGGCCAATTCCAAAAATCATTGGTAAAGCTATATCAGACATGAATCAATATGTAGAGGCCAATGCAAAACTTAGTCAGATGGATGCTCAAGCAGACCAAGGAGTGAGCATATTGGAACAACAGGGGGGCACACAAAGACTTTGGAGTTGTTTTGTTGATTCCTCCTGGACATCAAAGGCTGATAGGGCAGGTATAAGTTGGGTCCTATTTGATGATGCAGAGAGAAAGAGAGTCCAAGCTAGTGCATCTATTGATCATCTTGGATCACCACTGGAAGCGGAAGCCTATGCGTTAAGAGAAGCAGTTGTGCAAATGAACAGGTTAGGCTATCATGAAGTAATCTTTAAAGGGGATAACAAGCTTATCTACTCATGTCTTGGGAGCAAGCAGAGCAGGTTTCAACCCTTCCAAGCTACTTTGCAAGGGATATCCACATACATTGGGGATATTAGGAGACTCATTAACAACTCCGATCAATATCTCTTAAAATTTGTAGGAAGAGAGTCCAATGGCGAGGCGGATCATCTTGCTAAAGAAGCTAGAAAGAATAAATCTAGTTACAAAATTAGTAGAGATTACAGATAACTCCTTTTGGGTTTTAAGTCTGGTTAAACCGTTTATCATGTTATACCAGCATATGTCCGTTTAAGAACATTGTAATATGCTTCCATTATAATCAATGAATACATGACCGGAAAAATACTACTAATTCTTAGCCAGTAATTTATCAATTACACGTTTTTGTTTTCTAATCATACCATCTCCATTTCATATTATGCATTTTTTAAAATTTAAAATTTGTTTTGTTATAAGTGCCATCTTATATTTGTAAATGCGATAATAAGTCTAAACTCTCTGACAGACGGATTAGGGTTTCCATTTTACTAGGGTTTTTACTTCGCCGCGTGCGATTCAAACTCTGCTAAGTGCAGCCTCTTTCTCTTCAAATCTGCTTCAAATCTCTTAAATTTCTTCAATTTCCCTCACATATCTGCTCCTTTTGTCTTGAACATGGATCGAGAAATCTGGAAATCCTTGCAACAACTCAATCTAGGGTCAGAGAAGCGTCCTCTTCAAATCTTTGCTGAAGCTCACCGTAGAAGAGATGATGAGAATAGATTGAGTCTGGTAGCCAAAGTTCTAAACCCTCAGCACCACAAACCACAAGGTCTGAAGATTACTCTTCCGAAGGCGTGGAAGCTTGAGGGTAGAGTCTATGGACGAATCAACGAAGATGGCACAGTCCAGTTCTACTTCCAAGGAGAACGTCATCTCCAAGAAGTCCTTGATAATAGTCCATGGACATTTAGAGACTGGGTTGTAGTTCTTGATCGATGGTCACGAAGAGATCAACCGGACTTTCTCAAGTATGTATTTTTCTGGGTACAAATCTTAAATCTCCCTGAGGAGTTCCAGAATGATGAAGTGATAAGGGAAATAGGAGGAGAAATCGGATTTGTCTCGGATGTTCGAGTACAAGAGCCAACACAGGTAGCCCAAGGGGAGATATGGGTTTGAACTTGTGTTGAGGTATCATCAAAGCTGATGTTTGTCAGATCTATTGATTTCCATCGAGATGAACCTGTTCAACTGAGGTTTCTCTATGAGAAACTACGGAAATTTTGTTTTCTATGTGGAGCCTTGGATCATGAAGCCTCTGGTTGTATGAATGGCCCAAGTTTTCCAGGCTTTCATATGCTTCCTCCAGCTCACGGTGGTGATAATCAAGAGCATAATAAGGTGGATGAGCCTATGAAACCTGTCGATAGTAGTCAACAACTTCAGGCTATTGCAAATGAAGATGATCATATGGGGGAGAACACTATCCATTCTCCAAACCACACAACTAACATGTCTGAGGCTGAAGTCACCCTCATGGATGTTCCACCACTTACAACTAGAGAGGTTGGAGAAGCCTCGGGAATCAATACCAGAATGAAAAGAAAGGGTCAAGAGATAGCGTTGGAAGATCAAACAGCTACTAGCAGACAAAGACTATTTGGGGAATTTCATGAAGATGTCGACAATTCCCAGATCCAGCCAGCTCCAACTAAACTAAACCAGAAGAATCTCTTCACTGATCAAATGCCAGAAAGTAATTTTGATATAGACCAGGAGAAGGGGAGGGTGGCAACCCCGAAACCACCCATAGCAAGATGAAAATCTTACATTGGAACTGCCAAGGGTTGAGGGGTACCTTGGCAGATTCCAACTTATGTAATATTAGAAGGAAATATAGACCGGATGTAATGCTTCTTGTAGAAACTAAAAACAAGGAAGCTTTTGTAGAATCAGTAGCTAGAAAGATGGGATATGAGAAGTTTTTTGTTCTCCCATCAGTAGGCCTTAGCGGTGGAATGGCAGTGTTTTGGGATGTAGGAGTAAGTTTAACTTTTTGTTCAAGCCCCTCATTGTATAATTCGGATATTATTATTGAAGAAGAAGGTATTGTATATTACTTGACCTATGTATATGGGCATCCTGACAAAAAGCTTAGAAAGGAACAATGGAGCCAAATGATCCTAAGAGGGAAAGAAGACATTTATTGGAATAAGCCAAGAATTTTACTGGGAGATTTTAATGAAATAAAGAATAATGGAGAGAAGTTAGGAGGCCCCAAGAGAAATTCATATTCTTTCAACCAGTTTCTTTCCCTTATTAACAATCTTGGCCTGCAGGAACTGAAGACAGTAGGGGGCAAATACACTTGGGCAGGAAAAAGGTGGAGTCATACAGTGAAATCCAAGATAGATAGGGGACTTGCAAATGTTGAATAGTTGGACTTATTTCCCAATGCATATATACAACTCTTGAGCTGAATGGGTCTGATCACCGTCCCCTTTTGTTGCATACTGATAACCAAAAGTGGCAAGGTAAGAAACTCTTTAGATACGATTCTCGATGGAAATCAAATACTATGGTAAAACAGGTGGTAGAAAAGGCTTGGAATTCTTTCAGATCATCACCTGAAGAAATCACAGCTGCTCTTAAGAATTGTAGACATGATTTGTCTCAATGGAAGAAGGAAAATTTCAGCAGTTCACAAAAAGCCATTACAGCAACACAATTGATGCTAGATGAGGCTTACAAAGATTTCCCATTGGATTTTGAATATATCAATGATTTGAAAGCTCAACTTGTGTCTCATTATAGGGAGGAGGAAGATTATTGGCGAACCAAGAGCAGAATCCAGTGGCTAGAGTCTGGTGATAGGAACACAAACTATTTCCACGCGGTTACAAAGAAGAGAATAGCCCAAAATCGCATTATCTCTCTAATGGATGATAATAGAACAGTGTACAGAAAGAAGGGAGAGATAATAAATGTTGTTGAAAATTATTTCTGCAGAATATACACATCTGATTCAGTGCTTAACTATGCAGATTATAGGCAGCTGGGCTCAATCAAGCCTCGAGTTTCCCCACAAATGAATACACAGCTAACCAGACCTGTCACAGAGGAGGAAATCTTCCAAGCCCTTAAGCTAATGAATGAGGATAAAGCTCCGGGTCCAGATGGTCTTACAGTTGGTTTCTATGTTCAACACTGGAAAACCATTGGTAAAAAGATTTCTGACTCTGTTTTACAATTCTTTAATACAAGCATAATGCATACAGAGTTGAATCATACTCATATTTGCCTAGTGCCAAAGATAGATAATCCAAGGCGAGTCAGTGATTATAGGCCAATAAGTCTTTGCAATGTTCTGTATAAAATAATATCTAAGATTCTTGCAGAAAGACTTAAGCCTCTCCTATCTGGAATCATATCAGAGAATCAGTCTGCATTTATACCGGGTAGGATGATCACAGACAATGTATTAATCTCCCATGAGGTAATCCACAGCTTACTCACAAGAAAGAGAAAGCATAACTTTGTGGCTTTAAAGCTGGACATATCCAAAGCTTTTAACAAGCTTGAGTGGGGTTTTATTGATTTTATGATGAAAGCTTTGGGTTTTGCAGACAGATGGTGTAAATGGATTAAGCAGTGTGTTTCTTCTGTTTCATATTCAGTCCTGTTGAATGGAGAACCAACTGGTGTTATAAAGCCAAGCAGAGGGATTCGCCAAGGTGATCCAATTTCTCCTTACCTCTATCTAATATGTTCTGAAGGGCTATCATGTTTGTTGCATAATTTGAAAAGAAGAGGTCTCATCCATGGCTTTAAAGCTAGTAAGAGTGGGCCCCCCTTAACTCATTTATTGTTTGCAGACGATTCCTTGCTTTTCTGTAAAACAAATGAGAAAGAAACTAATACATTAGTTGAAGCTTTGCAACTGTATGGAAAAGTATCAGGGCAACAAGTTAATTATGCCAAGTCTGCTATAATCTTTAGCAAAGGAACACCAAATGATCTCCAGGAAAAAATCAAGGTACACACATCTATAACTAAGTCTGGAGGGTTTGGTAAGTATTTAGGGCTGCCAGATATTATAAGTAAAAGCTCTTCTGCTTCTTTCAACTTCTTAAAGCAAAGGGTTGAGAAGAAAATAGATAGTTGGTTTTCTAGGATCTTATCTCCTCCAGGTAAGGAAACCTTGATAAAGGCTGTAGCCACATCTATTCCGAATTATGCGATGCAATGTTTTCTACTTCCTAAGAGGTTAATTAAGCAGATGACAAGTATTATTAGACAATTCTGGTGGTCCACTGTTAAAGATAGATGTACGGTTCCTTGGATTGCTTGGGACAAGATTACTAAGTCAAAGAGGGAAGGGGGACTAGGCATAAGAGATCTTTATCATTTTAATAGAGCCTTGCTAGCAAAACAAGGATGGAGAATGATACAACATCCTAATTGCCTTTTAGCGAAGGTTTACAAGGCAAAGTACTTTTCTAAATGTTCCTTTCTGGATGCAGAAGTTGGGTCCATAACATCTTATGCATGGAGAAGCCTTGTACAAATCAGGGACCTTCTAAAAGGAGGAATTCGTTCAGTTATTGGTGATGGAAGCCAGACTAGAGTCTGGAAAGATGATTGGTTGCCTACTAAGCCTTCAAGACCAGCTATACCAAACTCAGGTATTCTTGTTGATGATCTCAAAGTTTCTGATCTGCTTTTAAGTGGTAGAGTCTGGGATGAAAACAAATTGAGAAGGTTAGTAAGCAGTCAAGATGTTCCTCTAATACAAAGCTTAAGACTAAGTCTTCATAGGTGTGAAGACAGTAGAGAATGGATTTATTCTAAAAGTGGGGTTTATACTGTTAAATCTGGATACTATCTTAGTCACACTCGGAGCTTTGTAGAAAACCAGGCAGATTCCTCACCCTTTGTAAATTTCAAACATTTATGGAAGCTTCCAACTCTTCCAAAAATAAAACAGTTTTGGTGGAGAGTGGCTAATGGGGGACTTTCTGTAGGTGACGAGTTGAAGAAAAGGAATTTGCTCATAGACACAACATGCCAAATGTGTGGAGAAAGCTCTGAAAACATCCAACATGTGCTTTTCCAATGTAGAGTATCCAGAGAAGTGTGGGAATTAGCTCCCATTGAGGGTCTTGATGTTGATCAGCTAGCTCATCGGTCCCTTCTCGAAGCTATCACATGGATTATTAATTCAACCTCAGACTTTGAAGGGATGCAAGGTAATCTAGCCTCCTTCTTAGGTTGGAATATATGGAAAATGAAGAATTACATTGTTTTTGAGAACAAAAGGATTCCAATCCCGGAGGTTATATCCAGAGCTTGTAAAGGTATGAATGAATGGTTGGAAGCTAACAGGATTGGTGTGTTAGCAAATGGCCAGACAGAACACTCAGAGATAATTATGAGTGTTAACCAAGATACCCATTCGGAAGTATTAAATAACATTTGTTATGTTGATGCTTCTTGGGTTTCTTCTCAGGAAAGAGCTGGTATTGAATGGCTCATAACCTCTCCTGATGGAAAGAAACTAGTGCAAGGTTCCTCAAGTATTGATCCCATTAGTGATGCTTTGGAAGCTGAAGCCTTTGCTCTCAGAGATTCTGTCATACAGATGAGAAGACTTGGATATACAAATGTGGAATTTAGAGGCGACAATCTCCAGTTATTCTCAGTCTTAAGTAGAGAAAGAAATTATTGAGGCTATGGTCAGGAAGGTATATGCGGACTTTCCAATTACTTACTGGATTTGAAACTACTTTCTGATCATCCTTCTAACTTCACTTTCAAGCATATAAAAAGAGAGTTCAATGCAATGGCGGACACACTAGCTAAAGAGGCAAGGAGGACGTCAAAGCATTACCCAATATCATGGTTGTAATGCCTCTTACCAACGGCTATTAGTGTGCTCATGTTCTTTATTTTCTTTTGGGATCTATACTGTTGTACTCTACACTCTGTTTCTAAGCCTTAATAAAAATTTTAGCAGACAAAAAAAAAATATTTGTAAATGCAAATGTTTATAAAAATTTCACTTTTGTTCCTATTGGTATAAGTTATTAATCATTAAAATAATATTATGTGTGGAAAAACTTTAAAAACATTTACAATAAATATAGGAAATATATTTCAGTATGATAAACTGTTTTACATAATATCATATAAGCAAGTCCACGTTTTCTTATGATATGATCTCATGCTACTTCACAAAATATTATTATTATTATTTTGAACCTACGAAGACAATATTAACTTTATTTTATATAGGAGTTATGGTCGGTTTTGAGTGGAGTCGGATTAAACAATACTCCAAACAATACTTTTGATCTCTAAATATTTTTGAGGTAATAGGTATAGATCCCACAAATCTCATGATCGGATTGGTGTATTATAGATCATTGACGTAAAGTTTTATATGGCCACGTTTTTTTTTTCAAGGATGGTGTGTGGTCGGAACAAACTAACAACTACTCAGAGGATCAAAAGGGACCACCATTTTTCTGTCGATCTTTTACCAAAACTTTCAATAGAAATAATACGAATAGTTCTATGTGTTTTTATGACATAAATAAATGAACAAAAAACATAACTGAAGATTCGGAATCTAAGGGAAAGAATATAACTCTTGAACCACATAATAATGGTCCATCTTTTGGTACGGCCACGTTCTGGTGTCCACAACACAAAAGTTAAAAGAAAACTTCTATATAAAAACAATTAGTACACAAAATGTGTTAATTTTTACAGAGTAACTTGTGAATGAATAGATACACATTATGTTATCACAATAGAACAAATGTATTGCTAGGTAACAAGGGTTCTAACAATCGATATAATAACATTATACATCGCACTTACGAGAAGAAGTGTTTGAGCAATGGTAGCTAAGCTGCTTTTTTGGGGTACTCTCTTGGTCCGAAAATGGTGGAACCAACCCTCACATTGGTGCTTCCCATCTCAATCTGCACTCACACAAGTTTTAAAGAAACATAACATGGTCAAAAGATCATCTTCCACATCTGTGGTTCCTCCGAAGAAACTAAGAAGAAATACATTCAAATGATTCTATGTCTGGTTGGTTGCATCTCCGGTGTTTATGTTTATAAGAGAGACAAAGATTTACCGCTTGCTCGAAGTCACCTGACATGCCCATGGACAGTTCAAATTTATCCTCATCCATTCCAAGTGCCTTGCAGACATCAGCTCTACAATTTGAAAGTGTCTGGCCCAGTTTATGTAGGAAAAGAATAAGCGTTGTTAAGCAAAATTTATTAAGATGAACCGAGACGCTTGTATGTCGTGGTTGTCCAACAAGAACCATATTTGAAACTACGGGCTCAACAGAATAACAAGTACTAAAATCGAGTAGATATAGTATAATACCCTGAAGTTCTCTGGAGTAGACGTATAGTCGGGCATTCCAATAGTCATTAATCCAGAGAAAACCAGATTCGGACAGTGCAGTTTCACATATCTTGCTAGCTCCACAACGCTAGAAGGTTCAATTCCAGATTTAGCTGCATCAATTTATAGGAACAAATAGTTCGACAAGGGATGAAGCTGGAGAAATGAATCAATTTACAGGACAGAAGCTCGGTGGTAAAACACTCACAAGCTTCTCCACTTGTGTTAACTTGGACCAAAACCTTCAATGGATGTCTCCCAAGACTTGAAACAGCTCGATCAAGATGATTTGCTACCTACGAATCAAATGAAATAAATCCAAAGTACACCAAAAAATAACATCCAACCAAAAGCTGCCTGCCTAGTACGACAAATCTATGACCGGTTAGCGGTTTCTCATCAAGAACTATCCCCCTAATATGTGACCTATGCAAAGAAACTGCTAGAACTAATTCACAGACCATCCACATGATTGAATTTTAATGTAATCCTTGAAGTATATCATCAAACAAGTGTGTTATCGCATTACCTTTTCGCCATCTACACCTTCAACCATTGCCAAGTTCGGGACCCCAGCTGCAAAAATTGGATTGGAAGACTATCACTTTCACTTAACCTCTCTACTCCAGAAAACTTGGGAGATTTCATTATTAAAGATGGGAATTTGAAGACAAACCCAATAGCGTTTTGGCTTTGTTGCTCTGTAAATGCCCCACGAAATGCCACTCTATATCTCCAGGGAGCTGAATATCAAAGTGAACCAAGAAGCTCGTTAGCTCCCAAGATCTGATTGGATTCACAGAAAAATGGAGAGACACATAGCAGTAATCGAATACGAATCCTACGAATTTGGAATCGATTAACTAATAAGTTTCCAAAAAATCAGCGAACGAAGACTAATAGATTCGGAGAGTTAGCTAAGATAGACGAGGATTGGTGTGAGAGAGGAGGAACCTGTGGAGCTTTGTCGATGAACTCTTGAACGTAGTTCTCTCCGAAGCAACGGTGACCAGCGTCGTAGATTTGGCGGATAAGTGAGACGGGTTTAGTCTTGGAGACGGCAACGACCCTTACCCGCTCGGGATCTCTTCCTACATGCTCCGCCGCTTTACGAGCCCTGAAAATGACGGAGCGGAGGGCAGTTGCGGCGGTTGCCTCCACCGCAGGAGCTGCCATCGCCAATCGCCACTCGCTAATTTGGGATTTTTCCGAGAATAATTTATTGACAGGTCGCAAATTTTGTTTTTCCCCTTCGTGGTACGTTAGTTATGGTGTTTGGATATTGCAATTTCACGGTCCACACGTTGACTCAAGCTTATTCTTAAATATTATATATTTTGAAATTTTATTTATAAGTATTCTCGTGGAGAAATGGGAATGGCCAACGGAAGATACCTTGGGTCGCGTGGCAAAAATATCGATCCCTAAACGAGAAGGAGGGTTGGGATTCAGGGATCTACAACAATTTAATAGAGCCCTTTTGGCGAAACAAGCATGGCACGTACTAACGAAGTCAACTTCTCTTTTAGCTCGAGTTTATAAAGCGCGATACTTTTCCAAATCCTCCTTTATATGGTGTGATATTCCCAAAAACTCCTCGTATGGATGGCGTTCAATCCAGGCGGGGAAAGATTTATTAAAAAAGGGTCTACGTATTCGTATTGGTGATGGGAAACAAATGAGTATGTGGCAGGACTCTTGGTTACCAACGGATCCCCCACGGCCGGCCCACCATAATGGGGTTAGTACTCTACGTACAATTGCTGACTTGTGCCAGAGAGGTCGCCGTGAATGGGACAAAAACCTTCTCCATCAACATCTATCTGCTCATGATGCAGCATTGGCCTCTAAGATATATCTATCTAAAACAGCGATTGGTGATACGTATGAATGACCATATCCGAGAGATGAAGTTTATAATGTCTGTTCTGGATACTGGTTTGCAACACATGTGGATCCCCTTGCTGAACCGATTAAAGCACTTGAGGGTTCACTAACTTTAAAACGGCGTGTCTGGAAGATGAATATTACCCCAAAATTGCAACATTTTGTTTGGAAAATCTTAGCCAAAGCATTACCCACGTTGGAGCGTCTTACATCCAGGAATATCGACCTTGACCCGACATGTCAGCGATGTGGTCAAAGATCGGAAACAATTCACCATGCTCTCTTCCAATGTCAGTATGCTCAGGCAGTATGGAGATGTTCACAAGTTCACCAGATGTTTTCTCCGACAGGTGATCTTGAAGATAATATTGATCGTATATTACAGTGTGGCGAAGATGCTAATATCCCAATGGATATTCGATATATTCCGCTTTGGACCATGTGCATCATCTGGAAATCTCGCAACGAATTCACTTTCAACAGCAGGGTAGTTAATCCTTCAGTTGATGCGATTCGGGCTCATAATTCAGCAGTTGAGTGAAGTAAGATAAAGGAGGAGCATCAACAACCTTCGGTCGTCATCATTAAAGTCTTCGCAGTGGGAACCCCCACCAATTGGATGGTTTAAATGTAACTTTGACAGTGCAATTGGGGCTGGTGAAGGACAAGCGGGTATAGGCTAGATTCTACGAGATCATAGTGGGAAATTTATTCGTGCAGAAGGTCTTCTCTCCCCTACAAGCAGAAGTGTTGGGATTTCTCCATGTTATTTAAACCATGTGGGCTTATGGGTGGCGTAATATTTGGTTCAAAAGCGATTGCTTGGAATTGGTACAACTCATTAATGGAGTTAAGGAGAACGTGACTATAACGAATATACTTCAGGATATTAGAGCATGGAGTATAAAGTTACCGGAGTGCTCTCTTGGATACGTGAATAGGGAACGGAATGCAACGACAAATCGTTTAGCTAAAGAAGCATAACGTTTACATGTACCTTTCAAGTCTCTTGTAACTCCACCATCATTCATTACTGATACATTGTATTTTCTATTTACGATCTAATAAAATTAGCTGTTTAAAAAAAAGTATTCTTGTGTTTGAGTATATTTATTATGCTATTTGTTTGTTTTTGATGGTTTGGTGAGGCAAGTGAAAATTGTCAATAAAATTTTTTTACTAAAACAATTGTTGATTGATTCTTTTTGGTACATCAATTCTCCTATATATAGGAGGTAAGGTCAGTTAAGAGGTGAAAGAGATAAATATAAAACTAAAATATCTTATAGATAATTATCTTATTTTCATAGTTATCTAATACTCTATTTTCGTTATCCACCATCATTAGAATATTGTATATTTCCTCGTTAAAAATTTTGTCATGCAAAAGTCCGTTGGGGTAAAAACCATGACGAGTGAAAAAGAGTACAATAGTGCAATCTCCCTCTAAAAAATGATGGATCCTTCTTTTCTCAGAGATCTCGTAGATGACGTATTCCGATACTGTGAACATGTTTCCTAAACATTATAGTAGGAAATGCCTTGGTAAAGAGGTATACATGATTATCACTTGAACGAACATATTGAACCTCCACTTCTCGATTTTTCTCGAGCTCTTGGCTTGGGACCGATTTATGGGTCATTTATGGCCCAGAACGGTGATAAGATGTTTGCCAACAGGGCACAGAGACTTGTGGCACCGGTTGGCGCAACATGTTTGTCAAAACCCAGTCGTAGCTCACTTCTGGGCACAATCCAGCTTCAAAGCTGACAGACCAATCTTCACTAAAACGCCTATAACTTGTGATCCAAAGATCCAATTGCCTTGAAACCAACTCCATTTGCAAGCTAACTCAAACTCTATTTTGTGTCCAAATTTCATCAAATTCCATTGAGTGGAAGGCCTTCATCTGAGATGATCTTTCTGATGCATCGAAACTGTGCAGAAACTGACTTTTGCTCAAAATGAGTCCAAATTGCTTCTAAATGCATTGTTCGACCTGAAATGATTTTTAACACTACAATACAAGAAAACTACCATTTTTGATAAAGAAAAGCATAAAAACACCTCGAAAACATACTAAAATCTAAAGGAAAAGTTGTAAAATAATGATGTTATCAATGCATTTACATATAAGGGATCTGTTTGGCGAGGGGTGGAGTTATTGGGGTGGCTTGGAGGAGGGATGATATGGTTTGACGGTGAGATATGTAGTTGTAAGGGAGGTTGAGATCGAGTTGGGATAGACGGTTGTGGAGTTGAGGTAATAACAGAGGAATAGGATGAGATCCATTTGGCAATGAAGCATGATGCGTAAGTGGTTTAGGTGAAAGCAATGGTTGGTTTGATAAAACAAGGATGCCTCCTGATGAACCATGATGGAATGATGAGGTGGTTTCTAGATGAGTAGTTGTGAGGAAAGGTAGAAGGAAGGCTTGGTTATCTTGAGATTCAAGAACTGTAGCCAAATTTGAGAAATTATATTTTTAGTGTTATAGCTACAGTAAAACCTTGAGATTGGAGGATTTGGAGAATTTGGAAGTTTACCATCATAGGAGTAGACATATGGTAAGCTGAGAGAGCTGAAACCACATTTATAGCTTCAATTAGATTAGCCTGTGGAGTTTCAGAAGGTGAAGTAAAGTTGAATTGGAAGAGAGAGGAGGATATTGTATCAGGGACAAAGAGTTTGTGTGGTTAGGTCAGGGGGGCATACATTTTTATTTCCAAAAGTGACAATAAAAATAAATTTCTTATTGTCATATTGCTCTACAAGAATCATACTCAAAGGATTCTAAATATGGAAAATAAGAAACAAACTAAATAAAAAAAAAATACAATGTTTAATTTCTTCTTAACATGCCTATGAAGAGATTATCAAGTAGTTTAATATATTTTGCTATTTTTTTTATCGTTATAACTTTATTATAATGTAACTTTTTTGTCAACTTCTTTTACTAAGATAAAAAAGTAACGTAGGAGATGAATGCTCAGCTAAAAAGACAAGTAACAGAGGAGGAAATATGGAGAGCGGTCAACCTACTGAACCCTGACAAGGCAACATGATTTGATAGTCTCACAGTGGGCTTCTACAAGCACAATTGGTCATCAATTAAAAAAAGGTGTCATCCAGTACATATCTCAATTCTTTAGTACATTCCAGTTAGACAAGAAATGAATCATACTTACATTTTTCTGATCCCAAAAGTAGAAAAATGCACTAGAGGTTAAAGACTATCCCCCCATAAGAATGTGTAATGTTGCTTATAAATTATATCCAAGATTTTAGCTGAGAGGTTGAAGACATGTCTTGATAGAATAATCTCCGAAAATCAAATAGCTTTTATCCCTCATAGGTTAATCACTAATAATGTACTAATAACGCATGAACTGCTTCACAATATTACAACCAGGAATAGATTTGTTAAATACATGGACATAAAGTTAGATATAGCTCAAGCCTTCTACAAGCTAGAATGAGGTTTTATAAATTATATGTTGAGATGTCTAAGCTTTGATGATAAGTGGTGTCAATTGGTAATGAATTGTATAAGCTTAGTTTCTTATTCTGTACTTATCAATGGAGGTCCAACAGGGAGACTCTACCCTAGCAGAGGCATTAGACAAGTAGACCCTGTGTCTCCATATATTTATCTACTCTGCATTGAGGGTTTATCCACCTTGCTTAATAATTTGGTGAAAAAGGCTCTCTTCATGGTTTTAGGGCAAGTAAATCAGGACCAACAAAGTCACATATGCTCTTTGCATATGATTTCTTGTTATTCTGTAAAGTTACGGAGGATCCTCTTGCCAATGTGTAAATTACCACAAATCAGCCATAATGTTATTGTTGAAGAATCTGATATGATTCTCTCTTCGCCTTCTAGCTTATCTCTCTCTCACCACAAATCTTGATTCTATCTCTCGTGTGAATCTTATGATTTGCAACTCACATGATCTATTCACAAGATGAATGATTTTGATCAAGAATAAAGAAAGAAAAGAAATTATAGAGTTCCCCTTTAAACTAAGGGTACATCTCTCTTCAGGATCAAGGCCTGAAAATTCACTATGCTATCAAGTTTGTTATAGAGATCCTCAAGATACAAGCTTGTTCAAGAGAAGAAGAAGAAAACAAAAAACGATCCTCTTCAAAGTTTGTTATGCCTCTTTTATTTATATGTTGATGTCTTTATCTTCTTTCTTGTAAAACATCTTTAAGCATGGGCCTAAACCGACTCTTTATTCAAGCCCATCTCTTTGTACTTGAGTAGCGAATTAACAACTGGCCCATCTCATAACCAACCCAAACCGATAGCATAATTCCAATTTTGGTTTAGGATCGATGAAATCGGTTGACACAATTTCAACAGTTACCATAAATCAGCCATCATGTTCAACAAAGACACACTAGATGACCTGCAAGGCAAACTAAAGTCTCTAACGACTATAAATAAAACAGGAGGTTTGGGAGATATCTTGGCTTACCAGAGATTATAGGGAGAAATAAAAATGAAGTTTTTTATATATTATGAAGAAGTTAGAGGAGAGGATGAATAGCTTGTAATCGAAATTACTTTCCATTGCTGGTAGAGAAGTATTAATCAAATATGTTGCAACTGGTCTCCCAACTTATACAATGTCTTGCTTCATACTGCCAACAAGAATAATCAAAATTATCAAAGGATATTCGTAAATATCGGTGGTCTAATGATAAAGAAACAAATAGGATCTCTTGGATATATTGGGATAAAATCACAGTCAACATATAAAGGGAGTATTGGGATTAGAGATCTCAAACTACTTAATCAAGCCCTAATTGCAAAACATGTCTGGAGGCTGCTATCACAGCCATACTCCTTATTTGGAAGAATATTCAAAGGAAAAATACTATAACAAGGCATAACTACTTGAGGCTAAGGCATGAGAAACCTCCTCCTATGCTTGTAGAGGTATTTTCCAGTGCATTCCTCTAATTAAACAGGGCTTAAGGTGGTCAATGTGAAATGGTAAGTCTATTAAACTGTTTCAGAATAGCCAGCTAACAACAACCTCGCCAAGACCTCCAGCAAAAGAACACTCTCTCCCGTAGACTGAAGCTTATGTACATGATATTCTGGATGAAACAAAGAAATGATGGGATGAGCAAAACTTTTGCAATGGGTAGCAGAAGATGATGTGAACAAAATAGAGATGCTTAGGCCAAGCTGCACATATGCACTAGATAGACCTGAACGGATCTACTCACAAGATGGAGATTATAAGGTTAAATCAGGCTACCTTATACTAGTAATCAAGTCTATCCAACTTAATGAAGTACAAGTTCAATTTTTCCTAAGATATGGAAACTTCTTGTTCCACCTAAAGTAAAGTTTTTAAGTGGAGAGTACTTCATCATGGTTTACATGTTGGTCCAGAGCTAAAGAAGAGAAAGCTGATGGTGGATTCTAATTGCCAGCGGTATAAAAAATCAGAAGAAAATATTAAATCTTTTTTGTTTCAATGTAGATTCTTAAGAGAGGTATGAGACCTGACATTTGTGAGAAGCTCGTTAAAAGAGCAGTTTGGCCTTAATTTCTTAGCTAATAATGTTAGCTTAATCATTTCTCTTACCACAAATTATGATGGGAGAGAGGATAATTTGGCTGCATTTATTTGAGAATAAAAGCAGTTTTATTCCTGAGTTAATAAACAAGTCATCATGGAGATGACCTTATGGATGCAAGCACAAGAGCATGATGAGGTTATGCATACACATTATGAACCAACTATGCCTAATGCATGACATACAAAAAAGGAATACCATAGATTATCCTAATGAGTTTTATTGCTATGCAGATGCATCATGGATTTCTAAAGAGTAGGTGGCGAGATTCTATCGGATACTGTTCGATCCATATGGCACCCCACTCGTTCAAGGATCATCATCTATTCCACCTATAGGCTCATCTTTAGAAGCAGAGACTCATGCTCTTAGGGAAGCTGTCTTACTCCTAAACATGCTGGGATATGAACATATTACATTCTGCGGAGATAACAAGAGTTTATACACCCACTTTAACATATACATATATATATATATATATATATATATATATAGGAGCTGGGATATGAACATATTACATTCTGCGGAGATAACAAGAGTTTAGACACGTCTTGAAATATACAGTTTTAGATATAAGGATGCGTTTTATATAAAGTTTAAAGTTGGCTTTATCTTAAGTGAGAGTCGTTTTTTGTAGTTTGTATAAATACACTTTGGTCTTGAGTTAATAAAACAAGCTTTGCCAATACCTAATTCTATATGGTATCAGAGCAAAAGACCTTCGGATTTTCTCTTTGAAATCGTGAAGATCATTACTTGTGAAAGTAGTGATCGAAGAAGAAGAAGAAGCTAAAGACTTAGCTCTTCAACGAGACTCTGTTTCACCGAAAATAGAGAAGTTATATCTAATCGTGGCTGGTGGTGAATCGACTTCATCATCGTTCACAGGAGAAAGAGTCACAGAGACTCAATCTATTTTTCTGTATGTTCTCTATGCATCCGACAATCCAGGTGCATTGATCTCTCCGATGACACTTACGGGAGATAATTATAATGAATGGGCCTCGGAGATGCTAAACGCTCTTCAAGCCAAAAGGAAAATATCATTCATTAATGGATCTCTCAAGAGACCACCAGTTGGAGATCCTGAACTTGAAAACTGACTCACTTGCAACTCTATGATCGTGGGTTGGTTACGCACATCAATCGAACAAAAGGTGAAATTGACGGTGACATACATAACTGATTCGTATAAACTTTGGTGCGAACTTAAGGAGAGATTCTCGGTGAAAAACACAGTGCATCTTATATCAAGTAAAGTCTCTTCTTGCTGCATGTAAACAAGATGGATAGATGATTTTAGATTACTATGATCGTCTATCCACACTCTGGGAGGAATTGCAAGTGTACTTGCCACTGATTCAATGTTCTTGTGGTGCGTCTAAAGAGTTTTTAAAACAGAGAGAAGAAGAAAAAATACACCAATTTGTGCTTGGACTTGATGATGCAAAGTTTGATAGTATCTGTACCAATATAATTGCCATTGATCCACTCCCATGTCTTGGTGAAATCTACTCTAAAATAAATAGGGAAGAGAAACGTCTCACTGCTGCTTGTGCTCGCGAACAGCAACATGAAGCTATTGGGTTCATTTCAAGAAAACATGACATAACCACCACTAGACCTAAGTTGCTTAATACGCAAGGCAGAGCTGATTCACTCTTGCCTCTTAAGGGGCGATTGGTTCTTTGTTCTCATTGCGACAAATCAGGTCGTGAGAAGAAAGCATGTTGGCAATTGACTGGTTTTCCCGAATGGTGGGAAGAGCAGCGTGGTCGTGGTCAAGGCCGAGGAAGAGGATCAACGAATGGCGGAGCTGGTCATGGCAGAGGACAGATCACTACGGCGCATGCAACAACCAAAAATCCTTCATCGATTCCTGATTTTACACAGGAGTAATGAAAGATTCTAAATCGCTTTGTTCAGGACAAAACAGTCACTGCCGATAAACATGAAAAGTTGACTGGTAAGAACGTTCTTGGTGACATAATTCTTGACACCGGTGCTTCCCATCACATGACAGGTAGTGCTTCGCTGATCAAGAACCTTCAGTGTACTCTTCCGTGTGCAGTGGGATTTTCCGATGGAGGATGAGCATTGTCACTAAAGAAAGGAGATATTGTCATCTCCGATAAGATATCATTGTCTGGAGTGTTATTTGTCTCCAATCTGAATTGCACTCTTGTCTCGGTTGCAAAACTTCTTACAGAAATCAATGGTATAACTATGTTTACTGATACTTTATGCGTATTGCAGGACCATTCTTCGAGGATTATTATTGAGGCAGGTGAAGAACGCGATGGGGTCTATTATTTCACGGATGTTAAAGCAGCAAGGATAAACCAAGCATATGGGAATTATGATCTTGCTTTGTGGCACCAAAGACTTGGGCATCCAGCGTTTTCCGTGCTTTCGTCTTTGGATTTGTTTAAAGGGAACTCGAAATCTGTTTCCCTACAATCATGTGATGTGTGTTTTAAGATAAAACAGACTAGAGAGGCTTTTGTTGATAGCATTAATAAAACTACTGAATGTTTTTCTCTTATCCATTGCGATGTTTGGGGTCTGTACCGTGTTCCATCCTCCTCAGGGTTAGTCTATTTTCTTACCATTGTTGATGATTACTCACGCGTAGTCTGGACATACTTGATGCTTGCGAAAACGGAAGTGAGTACTATCCTGCGCGATTTTATGTCCTATACACAAAGACAGTTTGACAAACAAGTCAAAGTCGTACCAAGCGATAACGAAACATAATTTATGTGTTTGTTTCGTTCTTTCGTCAAAAAGGTGTTTTGCACCAAACTTCTTGCGTAGAAACTCCACAACAAAACGGAAGAGTGGAGCGCAAACATCGCGATATACTAAACGTGGAACGGTCGTTACTCTTTCAAGCACACTTACCTATTCAGTTTTGGAGTGAAGCAATTCTTGCGGCTGCACATTTAATAAATCAGACTCCATCAAAGAATACCGAACACCATATGAGCTTCTTCATGGTGAGAAGCCATCGTATGAGTATTTACGCGTCTTCGGATGTGCTTGTTACACTCATCGTGTGACACGTGATAAAGAAAAATTCGGAGAGCGAAGTTGGCGAAGAGGTTCCATGCAGGGTAAGGGTCCATTACCTTGGAAGGTGGAGGAAGTGGTTACCACCCGGATCCAGTTAGGAGTAAACCGACCCGAGAATCAATTTGAAAACCAGAATGCAAATGGGCCATTGAAGCCCACCTAGGAACACTCGGCCCAAATCGGAAAGGAAAGGAGAAGGCCCATAGAATTCAAAGCTAAAGGAAATTAAAACGGAAGAATCAACATAAATGGGGGAAGTAAATGCGCATTAATTGGGAGGTTACGAGAGCTAGAGGAGTATAAAAGAAGAAGGAGAAGCTTGGAAAAAGGGATGGATCTTTCTGGCAAAGAAAATATTTGTAACTCTCGTTAAGATTCTTAATATCAAATCAATAAAACGCAACCACTTTTCGAACATCCTTGCAAATCATACACCCGGTATTCTGTGTGGATTCGAGATCCATCAATTGGCGCTAAAAGGAGGGGGGATTCCGCCTTGCTACATCGATCGCACCCGTAAGTCATAGTTACGTTATTATCCCGTTGTTTTATGTCTCCTTTGTTGTTTGTTTTCAAGGTAACATGTCAGGCGACAATGGAGCCGATGGGTCAACCAACCCCACTCTTTCAGGAGTTCACGGTGACGGCAACACTGGACAGAACCCTGGGATTCAAGAGCAGAAACAGTTGCCTCCAGCCCTCGAAACCCAAGCGGCCCTCGATCAGATCCCGGAGAACATGCGGGGCATCTTCGCCCTGCTGATCGAGCGGACCTCGCGACAGGAGGAGTTAGATCGGCAGTCAAGGCAACGCCTTGAAGAACTGGCGCAAGCCCAAGCTGCCTAGCTCGCGAGGATAAACTCCATCGCTCCAATCTACCCGCGAGAGTTTCGAGCTCTGGGAGCCCGACCTGGTGAGGAATTGAGTCCCGCTGACCGGCGGTCCGGAGATCGGGATCACGGACATCAAGACTCGGCCCTGGGGGGGACGTCGGCCC
>OVAN01002734.1:0-30666 GCA_900406275.1 Anastatica hierochuntica
GCTCATTCAGAGTAAGCTCCGGGAAATTTTTGGGGTACATAGTTACATACATGGGCATTGAAGCAAATCTGGAGTAAATCAGGGCGATTCAAGCAATCCCTTCACCCAAGACTCCCATAGACATCCAGAAGCTTACCGAAAGATTAGCGGCCTCGAGTTGATTCATATCCAGGCTATCCGAAAAGTCTCGTGCATTATTTGAAGCCCTTAAATTCACTGCGAAGTTTGAGTGGAACCAAGAGGCCGAAGACGCCCTAGTCAAGCTCAAGGAGTATCTCACGACACCAACTCTTCTCTCAAAGCCCGAATATGGAGAGAATCTGCTCTTGTACCTGGCTGTTTCAGAGCATGTCGTAAGTGCCGTCTTGGTTAGAGAATAAGGAAACAAGCAACGTCCGGTGTACTATATAAGCAAGTCCCTTCTGGATACCGAGACTCGCTATAATCACTTGGAAAAGCTGGCTCTCGCCTTGGTCGTCTCGGCTAGGAAGATGCGTCCCTACTTCCAGGCTCACCCGGTGATAGTCATCACGTCTTTCTCTATCAAGTCTGTACTCCACAAGCCAGAAGTGTCTGGAAGATTAGCCAAATGGGCAGTGGAACTAGGCGAGTACGATATGATCTTCCGCCCTGCCATGGCGAACAAATCACAAGTCCTGGCGGACTTCATAGCAGAATTCTCCCCGCCAATGATACCAGAGGAAGAAGAAGAAACCAGGATCCAGCAGGAAAGTAAAAGTAAAGAAGATTGGGTGCTTTACGTAGATAGATCCAACAACATACGAGGAGCAGGAGTAGGCCTCGTGCTCATCTCACCACGAGGAGAAGTGGTATCGAGAGCAGTAAGATGCAACTTTAGAGCCACCAACAGTGAAAGTGAGTATGAAGCCTTAATTGCAGGACATGATATATGTGAATATTGCATGATTTTAGTCTAGGAATTAGTAGCATTCTCATGATTTTTATAGTGTTTTAAAGTAGTTTTATGATAGTTTGTTAGTTAAAAGTCTCTAGTATCGTTTAGAAGTCTTAAAATAGCACTTTGTTCCTTTCTTCTACTCAATTTCAGGACCTTTGGATCAATCTGCGAAAGAAGGAAGCCCCGAGAGCGAATCCCAGGGACTTAAGGGATGAAATAAGCAAGCACCAGCCCTTTTCAAAGACTCCTGGCGGCCAAAAAAAGAAGCTAGCGGCCAAAAAAAGAAGCTAACGGCCAGCCCCGCAAGACAACCGCCAGACCTCATTCCAGCAATACATGGCGGCCCAGCCAGAAAAGCTGGCAGCCAGCCCATCAACCGTAGACCGCCAGGAATGGAGGCAGCAGAAGCTGGCGGCCAAGGAAGAAAAGTTGGTGGCCTGCTCCCCTACTTCTAGGCCGCCAAGATCATTTGATGACACTAAAAAGTCTTAAGTCCGAACCGATTTGTCTCGTGTCGACTCGACCCAACTCCTATTTTATATATAAACCCCTCTTAAAACAATGAAAAACCCTATAATCTACTCTAGCTTTGAACTCTCCGTGCTTCTCTTGAGATTTTTGAGCAAAACTTTGTTGAATCTTTGAATTAATAGAAAAGTTTGCTCCTTTTTCACTTCTTCCTTCTTATTCATGTTTATGAGTTTCTCTTTGGTTTGCATGAGTTTTTTAAGCATGAGTAGTGAGTAGTCTTTTAGTATAAGCATGGGTTAGGTGGATTAGGTTAGATCTAGGTGTTAATCATGATGTTAGAGGTTGGGTTTACATAGATTCACATGATTTACGGATGCTTAAAGCTAGATTTGAAGTGATCAATGAAACTTTAGATTCTAAGGATTTCATACCCGGAAGGTGTTCGATGAAATGCCTAAGAGAATCTAAATCATGCTTAACATTCTTAGCCTATGGGAATAGATGATTAGTGTGTCAAGTAGGCTTATGGGCTTGGGATTAATTATTAATGAGCGTAGTATTGTTATGGGAGATTAGCTTTACTATAGTTCATTAAATGAATTAGAATCATGGAAGTGTTTTAATTGAATTGTTGTTTTGCCTTTGAACAGAGCTTCATTACCTCAACTTTGCATTTGATAAGCATTTAGAATCTTTAATCATACACCTAATACATTGTTTGCATGTCTTTAGTATTGAGTCTTCTTTAGTGTCGTTTAGTTGTTTGTGATTGCCTTTTAAATCATTGTTTAGTTGTTTAAGTTCGAAAACCATTTTCTCAATTAGACTAAGATTAATGAATGCTAGCTTTAGGATTAAATGCGTAGAAAATTGCTCCTCGTGGTTCGATAACTCTAAGTGCTACAACGTCTAGCCTTAATCTTGGGGCTTAGGGGTTGAGTCTTAGATCAAAGCTTGATCAACATCAAGTTTTTGGCAACGTTGCCGGGGAGCAACATTATTTTCCATTTAGTCTTTGCTAGTTTGTTGAGACTAAGTCACTTTTCTTAATTAAGTTACTAATTCTTGCTCAATATTTGTCTTTGTATTTGTATTTGAAGGTGTATGAGCTTGTGAAGCCGTGGTCCAACAAATTTGATTCCGTAAGTGGAAGACATTCAACGTTTGTCAAGATAGAATACAAGAGCAAGAAGGGAAAGAGAAAGGCTTGACCACCTAAAACGTTTAGGCATGGAGAATCCTCATCACATTGGGAACCAAGAAAAAAATGTTGGTGACAACAACCAAGCTCACGGGATTGGAGTTCAAAACCAAGAGCTTCCTAAAGCACAAAGGATAGGTGCATTCGATGAGCCAAACCTAAGGAGGAATATGACCAGGATATAACCTACCGCGGTGGAACCCAATAATTTTGAGATAAAACATAGCCTCATCAACATGGTTCAAAACAAAAAGTTTAATGGTCATTCTGCGGATAATCCTCTAGACCATCTTGATGAATTATAGAGGCTTTGTAGGACGGTCAAGATAAATGGGGTGAGTGAAGAGGTAATCAAGATGATACTATTCTCTTTCTCATTAGGTGATGTGGCCGCTCAATGGGAGAAGAATATCTCCTCAGATTTAGTATCTACATGGGCTCAAGTGGAAAAAGAGTTCATAAATAAATTCTTTCCAAAGTAAAAGACAGCTAAAATCCGAAATGACATCACAAGTTTCAAGCAAGGTTTCAATGAATCATTCTATGAAGCTTGGCAAAGGTTGAAGTCATATGTTAGATCTTTCCTGTATCACGAGGTTGCTAAGGATGCCTTGTTGGGAATTTTCCACCATGGATGTTTAGAAAAGTATAGGAACTCCCTTGACACGGCTAGTAAGGGAAGCTTTGCCAACTTGGATGTTGAAGAAGGCGAGCAACCCATCGAGAACTTGGCTTAAAGCGACCAAAGTTTGGCCGCAATCAAGATGAGACTTACCGGGATGATTCTCAATTCAAAGATCTTAACAAAAAGATCGATAGGCTAACCAAGTTGAATCGAAGATCGGTAACTGTAGTGGAGCATGTGGAAGATGGTAAGGGTAATGGGAATGACAAAGACCTTGAGGACCAAGAGGATCTATGCTACATTCAAGGGGGGTACTACTCCAAGTCTTACAATCATCCATTCAAGTATTGGAACAACAACCTCTCTTACCGAGACCAAGGCATTGCTAACCCATCAAATCAAAACTATCCAATGCAAAAAGAAAGACCACAAGGACAAGCTCAAAGAAATTTCCCACCAAAAGGACCCTTCAAATTTCTTACCAATATGGGAAGCTCATCCACTCAACCTCCAAAAGAAGAAGAGAACACCATCCTCCTAAAACAAGTTTTGGAATGGCAAAACAAAGCCGCATTTGATTTTAACAAGAGGATGGGGGATGTGAATCAAAAGATTGATGGGGTATGGTGTGACTTAAGCAAGAAGGTGGAGAATCTCGTCGCTCACATGAAAATACTAGATAACCAAGTGGCTCAAATAGCTAGTCTGTCAAAGAACAATGGGAAAGGGATCCTACCCGGAAAAGTCAAGGCAAACCCAAAAGATTTTTGCAACATGATTCTTGAGAATGATGGCTTTGACCGTCAAGGAGAAGATGCGATCAATGGAATTGAGAAACTTCTAGGGCGCAAAGTTGATGATAAGGGAATTTTCCACTACCAAGATGATGAGTAATCTCTTGCAAAGAGTAAAAGTGGGTGTGTTGATAAGGTAATGGGTGTAACTCATCCTAATTCAAGAGAAAGACCTTTCATGGTTGATGATGAGAAATTGAACAACCCAAAAAGGAAAGCCAAGAAGGCATTTGGAGGTGAAACCCCAATAAGAGAAAAGAAGCATGTTATGGATTTGAACATTGCTGTGAAGCCTTACCAACCAACTCTTCCGTACCCCCAAAGGTTTATAAAGCAACAATTCAAGCAGTATGTTGAGCTCTCGGTGCACAAGGTTGACATTGTCTCTTCCGGATTAAGAAAGCTAGTAAGAAAGAGTCCTAAGCTCAAGGCTAGAATTGAAGAATATGAGTTGAGAAAGAAGAGCCTCGAGGTTCTAGCAAGGAAGCATGGGGTATTTCCTCCTCTACCCGAAGAAAGAGTCCTCAAAAAAATTTCAAAACTAGATAAGTTTATGGTCTCGTGCTTGTTGGTAGATATCGGTGCAAGTGTTAATGTGATTTCATCCAACATGATCATATGGTTTGGGATCAAGGAAGCAATCAAACCAACCTCCCCTATAGCATTGGGCGATTCACCAATCAAGAAACCCATAGGTAAGCTCGAGAACTATCCCTTGAAAGTTAGGAATTGCTTGGTACCCACAAATTTTGTGGTTGTTAGAGTATCGGATCCCTGAAAGTTCATAATGCTACTTGGAACCCCGTTGCTTGAGACCGTTGGGGCTATGATTGGTTTCAAGAGTAAAGAGGTCACTCATACCAATGTTGATCTCGAGAAGACTTACAGATGATTGGTGCTTGAGATGAGCTTTGCGGCACTCTAACTTGGAGAAAATTCCAAGAAGGTTGAGGAATCAAAGAAGAGATACTTGATCTAAGTGATGCCTTTCAGTACCTATTTAGGAAAGAAGAGATAGAAAACCAAGAACCGGTCAAGAAATTTGATTTGTTTGAAGACTTTAAGAAGTTGTTCGGATATGATGATGGAGAGGGTTGCTCCAAAGATGTTGTGAAGGATGAATCCAAG
Source organism: Anastatica hierochuntica (assembly GCA_900406275.1). Taxonomy (NCBI): domain Eukaryota; kingdom Viridiplantae; phylum Streptophyta; class Magnoliopsida; order Brassicales; family Brassicaceae; genus Anastatica; species Anastatica hierochuntica. The sequence continues at coordinate 5,139 of OVAN01002734.1, forward strand.
AGGAGAAGGAGATTTAGGAAGGGTAAGGGCAAGAAAAAACCACAACTAGTGGTAGATAATGAAGTGATCTTTGCAAGCCATGCCCTTGAGAACAAGCCCTCTGAGGAAGAGGATTACATCAAAAGACACCATGTGGTAAAAAGATCGAGCCTTCTATGCGGCTCATACCATTTGACATTGAGAATGGTGCCACTAAATACAAGATTAAGTGTCGGAGAATGCCAAAACCCTTCTCAAAAGCTAAAATCAAGCTTCCCGATTGTGTCAACAACAAGGGATTGAAGTATATGATGGAAACGACATGTCGGATGATTACTTTGCAGATGGTCGAGAAAGAGACCAAGAGCCCAGAGGATTCTCTTCCCAACCGTCACTAGTTTAGCAAGGAAATAACGTTAAGCTAGTGACGACAAAAAAGCGCACTTAGGAGGCATTCCCATGGTATCCTTGTACATATTCTAGTATATTTCATCCTTAGTTAAGTTATATTTGGGTTTTTTGGTTAGTTTTAGTGTTTAGGTGCAAAAGCTTGGGAGAAGACTTCAAAACAGAGGAACCTGACGGTTCAGAGAGAATTCCTGGCGGCCAGCCCCCCCAAGCTAACGCCACCAGCCTTCAAACCAGAGAAAGTTGGCGGTCTAGAGAGAATTCCTGGCGGCCAGCCCCCCAGTTCTCAGGCTGCCAGCTTCCAGGTAAGTGTCTATTAATTGCTCTTCTTCTTCCCAAAACCCACTTTATCTCTCTCTCTCCTCATTTAGTCGAACAAGGCAAAGAAAAACACAAAATTTTCATCTTCTCTCTCATTTCAAAACCATTTTCTTTGCCATTTCTTGTTTCGAATCTAAGATTCCAAACCCCATTTGCTTAATTCCTGCTCTAGTTTCAATCTCTACTCATCTCTATCAAGAACAAAAAGGTAAATTTCTCAAAACTCTCTCTTTTGCTCGATCTTTTAAATCCTTTGATTTGGTTAATTCGAAGCACTTTACTAGCATTGTTGACATCTCTTATGCTTGGGTATATGATTGTAAAGCTATAACTTCATGGGTTGAGTTGGGTTTGTTGAGATTTTGAATTTCAAAGTTTTAGGGTTCTTGAGGATTTTACAGAAAATTCAAAATTGGGAAAACTTAGAGATTGTGGTTGTAAATGATTGTTTATAGACTAAATGACTTATCTAATGCTTGTAGATGAGTTGGGAAGACTCATGTTGATAGTTTAAGCTAGCTCTTTGTGAAAAGCCATGAGTTAAGACTTCAAGGGTTTGAAATTGTCATTTTTGAGTACCATGAACAATGTGCAGAGTCGATATTGATGATAGAGATGGTCAATGCTTGTTAAACATGTTGATGAGTTAGACTCTTTGTACACAATACTTTGAAACCATAATCTTTTGAATTCTTAAGACTCACATGTCTATTGCTTCATTAAGGTACAATGGCGAGTTACACGAGCACACAAAGAAGCTACACCACTCAACAACCAACTCAAGGGAATCCAAGCTCCTCAAGGAGAACAAGAAGAGTGGAAGGCATTGAATTGTCAGGATGGACCAAAGAATAGGTCCATCACTTAACCGAGCTTCGTCAACTACATTTCCACCCCACTAGATTCGTCGATGAAGAAATGATGAGAAGGATCGGGATCTATGAGCAACTTGACAGCCTCTTGGATAAGATGGATATTCGTATCCTCATGTAAATGGACGAAGCGACTTATCCGGAGTTGGCCTTGCAATTCCTTTCAACGATAACTTATGAAGAAGATGAAGGGGGAGAAAGTTGAAGAATCTACTTTCGGATTGGTCCAAACCGGTACTCACTCACTTTTTACCGGTTTTGCGAGCTATATGGTTTTTCGAGATCCAGAACAATGAGTTCACCTCTGGAATCCAATCAAGTATCATTGCTTTGGAGGAACATTGCAACTGATGAGCACTATGGCTTCTTGGAGGCGAAGATGTCAAAGATCAAGAACCCTACAATCCATCACGTCATGAGGCTCTTAGGCAACACTATGCTTGCAAGGGCACATCTCGGATGGTCAACCAAACGGAGTTGGTACTCCTTTATGGAGCGATAAGAAACTTGCTCCACAATCATGTAGGAAGGGCCATCCCAATCACCGATTTCGAGATGTGCCAAGGGTCGGTCTTTTTGTTGCACTTCATGAGCATTCGGTATAACCTTGATCGCTATGGACAAGATGGAGTCCACATCAATGGTATGCTCACTCCGCTCTTCCGCTTCTCATCAATTGACTTTGATCTTTATGAAGAGCTTCCAGAGAGACTCTACATGGATGAGACATACTTATTGGGAATAAAGACACTAACGGACCACTATATTGTGCACTCACTCATGTATGCCTTCACAAGTGATGAAGGTACCTCGCTTTGTTGCTTTCTCCCAAATAGTCGCTTCTCCCATATGGAAATCAATGATGGCATCCAATTCCGACTCCCCAAGCGCTTTTACTTCAATGTCGCAAGGCCTCAAGCTTACAACCATCCACGTGGTGATTCAAGGTACTAACTTTCTTCATTGTAAATACCATTTCACTACAAGAAAACAGTTAATTTGCGAGGAAAAAATGCAGTCGCAAATTTGCGTGGAATTTGCGAGTGACTTGCAAGGAAAATTTGTTTACTCGCAAGTTGGTCGCAAAATTTCTTGGAAATATTTTACTCGCAATTCAGTCACAAATTTGCGACTGATTTGCGTGGATAGTTGGTCCTTCGCAAAATTGCGAGTGACTTGCTAGGAATAAGTGAGAGAAAACGTTTTACTCGCAAGTTGGTCGCAAATTTTGCGAGTAAAGTGTGAGTGACAGTTTCAATTGCAAATTTGCGAGTGATTTGCGAGAAAAGAGTGAGAGAAAGTTTTTCCCTCGCAATGTGGTCGCAAATTTCTGAAAATACACGATTTTACCAAGAGTAACTAATATTTGCGAGGAAGATTTCACTCGCAAATTCCTAGTAATCCTAATTAGGCAATCAAATGATCTTTTCCAATAAATTATTTATAAAATTTTATTTCAAGTACACCATTTCTGTTTTTATGTTTTCTCAAACAACGGAACCTTTCTTGTAGATATTTTTCTAAATGCGTGTAATACAATTTAAATTATAAGACTTTTCTTATAATAACAAAGAATATTGTATTCAATTTAAAATAATAATTGGAATTATTTGATACCTTACCGATAAAGCTTAAGACCGAAACTGGATATTTTTTTTAAATTAACTGAAAAATTTGCTAGTAAATTGCGAGGACAACTCGCACATTACTCGCAAATTTGCTGGTGATTTGCGAATATTCCTCGCAAATTACTCACAAATTTACCCGAAACTCAAAATTCTAAACCCTATACCGTATAACCCAATAGGAGTATTAGTAATCCTAATTAGGCAATCAAATGACCTTTTCCAATAAATTGTTTATAAAACTTTATTACAAGTGAACCATTTCTGTTTTTACGTTTTCTCAAGAAACGGAACCTTTCTTGTAGATATTCTTCTAAATGCGTGTAATACAATTTAAATTATAAGAATTTTCTTATAATAACGAAGAATATTGTTTTCAATTTAAAATAATAATTGGAATTATTTGATACCTTACCGATAAACCTTAAGATCGAAACTGGGTATTTTTTAAAATTGACTAAAAAATATGCGAGTAAATTGCGAGGAACACTCGCAAATTACTCACAAATTTGCGAGTGATTTGCGAGTATTCCTCGCAATTTACTCGAAAATTTACCTGAAACTCTAAACCCTAAACCCTATACCCTATAACCCAATAGGAATATTAGTAATCCTAATTAGGCAACCAAATGACCTTTTCCAATAAATTGTTTATAAAATTTTATTACAAGTGAACCATTTTGGTTTTTACGTTTTCTCAAGAAACGGAACCTTTCTTGTAGATATTCTTCTAAATGAGTGTAATACAATTTAAATTATAAGACTTTTCTTATAATAACGAATAATATTGTTTTCAATTTAAAATAAAAATTGGAATTATTTGATACCTTACCGATAAACCTTAAGACCAAAACTGGGTATTTTTCAAATTAACTAAAAAATTTGCGAGTAAATTGCGAGAAATATTCAAAAATCACTCTCAAATTTACCCGAAACCCTAAACCTTATACCCTATAACCCAATAGGAGTATTAGTAATCCTAATTAGGCACTCAAATGAACTTTTCCAATAAATTGTTTATAAAATTTTATTACAAGTGAACCATTTCTATTTTTACGTTTTCTCAAGAAACGGAACCTTTCTTGTAGATATTCTTCTAAATGCGTGTAATACAATTTAAGTTATAAGACTTTTCTTATAATAACGAAGAATATTTTTTTCAATTTAAAATAATAATTGGAATTATTAGATACCTTATCAATAAACCTTAAGACCGAAACTGGGTATTTTTTAAAATTAACTAAAAAATTTTTGAGTAAATTGCGAGGAACACTCGCAAATTACTCGCAAATTTGCAAGTGTTTTGCGTGTATTCCTCGCTATTTACTCGCAAATTTACCCGAAATCCTAAACACTAAACCCCAAACCCTATACCCTATACCCCAATAGGAGTATTAGTAATCCTAATTAGCAATCAAATGACCTTTTCCAATAAATTGTTTATAAAATTTTATTACAAGTGAACCATTTTTGTTTTTACGTTTTCTCAAGAAACAAAACCTTTCTTGTAGATATTCTTCTAAATGCGTGTAATAAAATTTAAATTATAAGACTTTTCTTATAATAACGAAGAAAATTGTTTTCAATTTAACAATTTCTGTTTTTACGTTTTGACAATAAACGGAATCTTTCTTATAGTTATATATTCTTTGATATGCATAGTATTAAATTTTTACAAACAAGAACTATCTTATAATAACAAAAATTTTGTGACGATTTAAAATATTATTTTTACGTATTTGATTCATGCCGAAAAAACCTTACGACGAATACGGGATTAAATACATTTTCTGTGAAAACCAAAACTGGATATTTAGTTTTTTTAATCATTTTGGCGCCCAAAGTTTTCTAGTGATTTGCGAGTGACCCTCGCAAATCACTCGCAAATTTTAGGTGCCAAAATGAATTATTTTGGCGGTTTTTCTAAAAATTTACGAGTGATTTGCGAGTGACCCTCGCAAATCAGTCCCAAATTTTGGGCGCCAAAATGAATTTTTTTAGCGGTTTTCCTAAAAATTTGTGAGTGATTTGCGACTACAGCCACTTTAATCGCAAATCAGTCGCAATTCACTCGCAAATTCTAGGGAAAACGAAACAATTTGCGATCGATTTGGTACCGATTTGCGAGTGCATAAAAACATATATATACCCCCCCCCNCATTTCACACACAACTCACAATCTCACAAAAAAAAACTCTCTCAACTCTCTCTATAACCTCTCCAACCAAAAAAGTTACCTTTCTATCTTGTTTTTTTATTTTATTTTTTACTTAGTTAGGTTATTAGATAGGATGCCTAAGAAATTTAGTTAGGTTAGGTAAATAGGTACTAGATACAAAATTGCATATTTTAATTTTAACAATGTAAATAAAATGCTTATTTGTTAAACTCATATAAATACAAATTACTAAAAATCATTAAAATTAATAAAAATTATTAAAAATTGTTAAAACTCATTAAAACTATTAAAAGTTATTAAAAATTATTAAAAATTTAAAATTATTAAAATTATTAAAAATCGTAAAAAAATCGTTACAATTATTAAAATTATTCTATGATGTTTAGTTATATGTCGACCACAGACCCTGGATTCGCTGCATGGTTTCAGCAGCAGCAGTGGCAGCAGCAGGAGCAGCAAGACCAGCAGCAAGAGCAGCCGTAGAACGAATATTAGATTTAGATTTTATTTTAATTTGGTTTTGTAAACGTTTAAAAATATTTCGAATGTTTTTTTTAATTTTTTTTTAATTTATAAAATATTTTCAATTTAAATAATTTATTTATTTCATATTTTTTATAAAAAATTAAAAATTTGCTAGGAAATTGCGAGTGATCACTCGCAAATTCCTAGCAAAATCTAGCAAAATTAGCTAGAAAAATGGTTTCTCGCAATTTCGCAGCAAATTTTGCGACGAAACTTAGTTTTCGCAAATTCCTAGCAAAATTTTGCTAGGAATTTGCGAGTGATCAGTCGCAAATCACTCACAATTTTTTGCTTCTGTTTTGTAATCGCAGTTTTCTCACAAATATACAGTCGCAAATTACTCGCAAATTTGCGAGGAACTAGCGAGTATATATGGTACTTGCAAATTTGCGAGTAAATTGCGAGTAAAATTCATTTGCGAGAAGCCATTTGCGACTGGAAAGTTTTACTTGCAAATCGTGATTTGCGAGGAACTTGCTAGTAAAATGTTCCTCGCAAATTACGCAGTTTCTTGTAGTGTTTCTTCTTTCATATTTCATTTTTGTTGTGGTTGTTGGTCTCCTTCGCCGATTTATTCAATCACCGAGACGATGATGAGTAAGTCCAGAGGATGAGAATGTTCACTAATGCTATCTTTAGTTGTTTTGTCTCTATTTTTCTTCCTTTGAGTATCATATAGTTGCACAGTTAATAGTCAAGTCATAGGAAAACCAAAAAAAATTGAAAAATTTTGAAAAAAAAAAAGAAAGCATATAGCTGCATTTTACATATTCTTATTTTTAGGATTGAGTCTTAGAACATGTAGGATGCATTTGCATAGGGGAAAGATGATTTGATTGCCTTGTAAGCGGCTAATGCTTAGGGAACCAACCAAAATCCGTGTTAGTTGTATCATCTAGCTTGAGCCTAAGCGAAAAAATGGAAAATCCATAGCTAAAACTCTCACTTTTGAAAGTTCCTACTTTAGTTAAACCGACTTGAAAGCTCATTTGACTATAGTGAACTTGAACTTAAAATTTGACATTGTTTTTTCTCACTATGGGCTTTGAAAGCTTAATTGTGGGTAATCATAAACATTTGGATCAAGAACCGCATTTTTACCACTCTCTTTGTTGATCACAAATGACCATCTTCATCATTGAGATGGTACCATTCCCTTGAATCTCAAACCATTACTTCTATACCCCCATTGATTTCATTTGAGTGAGGTCTTTTTTTGAAAGTGTGCACATGTGAAGAGTCTTGTGAGTAAAAGAACGACAAAGGAAATGCTTCCATAGAACTAGTCTCGCCTTAAGAGTAGTGTACTAGTGTAGATAGGAAGGGGGTAAGTAGAGATTCAAGAATGATTTAAGGGGTTTGGGATGGTGTTTATGAAAAAGGAAGTTGCAAAAAAAGAGAAAGGTAAAAGAAAAATAGCACTCTAAGTTGGAAAGAAAAATCAAGAATAAGTCTAGTTCTAAGAAGATTTAAAGAAGGTTAAAAGTCCACAAGAAATGAAAAAGAAAAGAAACAAAGAATAGGGAAAATGTGTTTGTGGATTTCATTTCTAAAGAAAGAGAAGAGCTAGAAATAAAAGATCCTTAGAGTGTTATGTGCAAAAACAAAGAATAGGAGTTTGAGCTTTAAGGAAAGGACATGAAAAGAGAGAAAAAGCTTGGTTGTGGTTGGGGATGAAAGATGTTTGACATTGGATTAGAACTAGAATACATAAAGGGGTTGGGAAAATTAGTGGAAGTCAATTCTTTGTATGTGTCAATTGTTCCTCTCTCTCCCTTGCTTTTACACAATGTCTCACACTATTCTTTTTATGAGTGAACCACTAAAGTCATGAGCTTATGAAACCTCCTTGATCATCACTTCTTTAATCTTTTCTCACCTAGCCAAACGGTTTTGATTCATTTTCCATAGTGAGATCGCACTTAATTGAAAATGGATGAATGTTAAAGGGTTGAATGAGTTGATAGTAAGAGTTTGCTTTAGTCTCAGAACTTAGAGTAAATTGGGGCTTGAAAAGGTTATGGCGAAGTATAAAAGACTAGACTCGACTTTTGCTATTTGCTATATCTTTCTAAGGATTTTGTTTGGGCACCCTTCGCATAACCCTTAGACTATGAGTTCCCCACCTTGAAACCTCTTTCTCGGGCTTAGATTCTTACTCATTCACTTGAGCACAAGCAAGATTCTAGTCCGAAGGAGGTTATATATGTGAATATTGCATGATTTTAGTCTCGAAATTAGTTGCATTCTCATGATGTTTATATTCTTTTTAAGTAGTTTTTGGATAGTTTGTTAGTTAAAAGTCTCTAGTTTCGTTTAGGAATCTTAGAATATCATTTTTTTTTCTTCTCCTCTTCTACTCTATTTCAGGATCTTTGGATCAATCCGCGAAGGAAGGAAGCCCCGAGGACGAATCTCAGGGACTTAAGGGACAAAATAAGCAAGCACCAACCCTTTTCAAAGACTCCCAGCGGCCAAAAAAAGAAGCTAGCGGCCAGCCCTGCAGGACAACCGCCAGACCTCATTCCAGCAATACCTGGTGGTCCAGCCAGAAAAGCTAGCGGCCAACCCCTGAACCCCAGACCGCAAGGAATGGAGGCAGCAGAAGCTGGCAGCCAAGGAAGAAAAGTTGGCGGCCTGCCCCCTGTTTCCAGACCACCAGGGTCATCTGAAGACACTAAAAAGTCTTAAGTTCGACCCGGTTTGTCTCGGGTCGACCCGACACAACTCCTATTTTGTATATAAATCCCTCTTAAAACAATGAAAAACCCTAGAATCTATTCTAGCTTTGAACTCTCCTTTCTTCTATTGAGATCTTTGAGCAAAGCTTTGTTGAATTTTTGAATCAATAGAAAAGTTTGCTCCTTTTTCATTTCTTCTTCCTTCTTATTGATGTTTATAAGTTTCTCTTTGGTTTGCATGAGTTCTTTGAGCATGAGTTGTGAGTAGTATTTTAGTGTAAGCATGGGTTAGGTGGATTAGGTGAGATCTAGGTGTTAATCATGATGTTAGAGGTTGGGTTTACATAGATTCACATGATTTACAGATGCTTAAAGCTAGATTTGAAGTGATCAATCAAATCTAGATTTTAAGGATTTCACACTCGGAAAGTGTTCGATGAAATGCCTAAGAGAATCTAAATTATGCTTAACATTGTTAGCCTATGGGAATAGATGATTAAAGTATCAAGTAGGCTTATGGGCTTGGGATTAGTGATTAATGAGCTTAGGCTATCGGGAGATTAGCTTTACTTTAGTTCATTAAATGGATTAGTGATACTCAGAGTTTTAACTTGTAATATATACCTGCAAGTGCACAACAAACGCAATAGTATAGATGAGATCGAATCTACAGAGACCAGTTACGCACTAAAGTTCTCGATTTCAGATCAAGCTAGAAGACACAAAATTGTTGTTGGTTTTTCTAATTGCAAATGTAAATAAAAGCAAATGCTAAAAACGAAGTAAATTCAATGGATTAAAAGCGTCAGGCATCAGGGAAATTCGCAGGAAATCAGATCATGAATGCAAGAAATTTATCAGGGAATCAATTAAGAACCATTCTAGAACTCAAAACACAATTGCATAATTTTTCCACTCTCGTGGCTCAAATTACTATGTTTAACAACCTAAAAGACTAACTCTCGTTGAATTCAGGAGGTTAAACATGCATTAAGTTTAGGTTTTGATTTGTTCACAAAGTACCTTAACATCAACTCTCATTGGCTAAGGATACTTTGCTCACAGGGATTGTTTCCAAGCAATCAAATCAACTCTCGTTGTATTCAATTAACCTAAGATCATGAACTAGGTGATCAGTCAAGTTCAAGCACTAAGAACAATGTATGTGAGGAATCTATTGATAGTTCCCTAATTAAACAATCCTAATCATTCAATCTCATCAATTCCTTTGAAATCCCTAAAACCTAACTGTGAAACTACTCAGACATGGTAATGGAAACAAAATACATCATTGAATGGAGCTTCATTACCTCAACCTTGCATTTGATTAGCAACTAGACTTGTTAATCATACACCTAATTCATTGCTTGCATGTCTTTAGTATTGAATCTTCTTTAGTATCATTTAGTTGTTTGTGATTGTCTTTTAAATCAATGCTTCCTTGCTTTTTTTATTTGTTTAGTTGTTTAAGTTCGAAAACCATCTGACCAAAAAAAAAAAGTTCGAAAACCATTTCCTCATTTAGACTTAGATTAATGAATGTTAGTTCTTTTTGTTGGAATGTAAAATTTTATTCCTACCAAAAAAAACTTTACAAAAAGCGTATCAAAAAGCCTAAAAGTAGATGGAATAGAAAGAATTAAAAGAATCAACTAATAATAAATTAAGAAATTAGTGACCGTGACCCGAGCCAGCGAAGTAGCAAGTTGCTACCGGAAGATGTACTTGAGCGCATCGAGAGAAGCTTATTATGAATCATCTTGTTTAGGACACGCACCAAAACCGAACAGGTCATGGGAGGATGCCCATGACGTCGCCGATTACGCTCAGACCAAAGAGTATATAGTGCTGCCTAGAAGGCTAAGAGAACAAGTGTAGTATCCTGCGGAGGGAGATAGTTAGAAGATAGTAACCGGAAAAGTTGTGTCCATGAGTAAGTGTAATACTGAGCCATCAATATGCCCACCAAGTTGTACCAAACTGTCCGCGCAAAACCACACTCCAAAAAGAGATGAGACCTTGTTTCCATTGGGCATTGACATAATACATAGGCAGTAGAAACACCACGCCCCCACATCGCCATACGATCACTCGTGCTTAATCTGTCCCTCACTGCCAGCCATGCAATGAATGCATGTTTAGGAGTAGTTTCTTTAAACCAGACAACCCGAAACCATGGCACCAAAGGAGCCTTAGCGCGTATACAATCCAATGTCAACTTAGTTGAAAACACCATCGTAAACTTGCCCTCACGCTTCTTCCAAAGGAAAATATCAGGATCCCTACTTGGGGATGGTGGTTGTGCATCTTGTATGGCTGAAAAACCAATTTGAACTGATCACCCCGAACCCGACATGTACGCCAAGCAACAGGAGCCGCACCAGCCACTGCCGCAGAAATTGAAATACCCAAATCACGCGGACCACGCAAGCCATAGACATCAAGTAACCGACCAATAGGCAGCCAGTTATCAAACCAAAAAGACGTCTTCCTACCATCACTAATCTCTACCCGCGTGAATTGAAAAGCCAAAGGGTATAGTTTCAGTAACTTACGCCAATTCCAAGAACCCTTTGTCATCGATGCATTCCATAGAGAGCCTTCCCGCAACAAATAACGCTTAACCCAATCGACCCATAAAGAAGTAGTAGAGGTGAAAAGGCGCCAAATTAATTTCAACCCAAAAACAGTATTCACCTCGACTAATTTCCTGAATCAAAGACCACCTTCTTGCCGCGAAAGACAAACATCATGCCAAGCAACTTTTGCACAAGTTCTCTTCAAATCTGCTCCCGACCAAAGAAAAGCAGTACACAACGCATCAATCTCCCTTAGACACCATTTCGGTAAACTGAAAGCAAAGCTCCAGAACTGAGTAATGCTAGAGATTACAGACAACAAAAGTTGTAATCGACCCGAAAAAGATAGGTACTGGGTGGACCAAGTCTGAAATTTAGCTCGGATGCACTCCAATAATGGTTCATAGTCCACAACCGACATTCTCTTGGTCGTTAACGGAAGGCCCAAGTACCGAACCGGAAGCTGCTCGGATTTAAATCCAAACCGTGAAACCAAATCCTGACGACACTGTCAGCAACTCTAGCCATGAACAATTATGATTTCTCCAAGCTAATACATAAACCCGATACGGAAGCGAACCGATCAAATACCCCAATGACTTCTTCGGAAGAACGAGTTGTCCCATCAGTGAATATCATTATATTATCCGTAAAACACAAATGTGTCAAGCCAAGTGGCTGACACTTAGGATGATAACCTATAAACCCTTCAGAAGCCCTCCTATTCAACAAAGCCGACAACACATTCATTGAGATAACAAAGAGATAGGGAGAGAGCGCACAACCTTGCCTCAATCCCCGCTTACTCTGAAAAAACCCAGCCAATTCGCCATTTATCTGCACCTAGGAGGAAGCAGTAGAAATACATGTGGATATCTACTTAACAAACATTTGCGGCAGGCCCATCGCAACAAGTACCGAAATCAGAAAATCCCACTGCACCGAATCGAAAGCCTTGGCTATATCAATCTTTAAGACCCCTCTCGGAGAAATACCATCCTTATGATAATCTTTGACCAATTCGGTAGCCAATAAAAGATTTTCCAAGAGTAATTTATCTTGTACAAAAGCAGACTGATTCGGCATTATAAACTCTGGTAGAATACCCCTCAACCGATTCGCCAGAATTTTTGAAATGGCCTTGTACAGAATGTTACAACAGGAGATAGGCCTATAATCCTTCATTTCTAAAGCACCTGGGTACTTAGGAATAAGAGCAAGGATAATAGTATTCACACCTTTTGGAAGGAAACCGTTCTGGAAGAATATTGTATCACCTTTACAACATCACTTCCCACTATGGGCCAAGCATCTCTATAGAATTCCATGGTGTATCCATCCGGACCTGGAGCTTTATTGGAAGGCATTGAGAAAATGGTAAACTTGACCTCCGCCGCAGAAACCGGAGCTAAGAGCATTGCACAATCACTTGATGAACAACGAAAACTGATCAGATTACGCAGCTCCTCCACTGAGATCCCCTGATAATCTGTAGGCTCTGCCTGGAGAAACGAGCGAAACCAACTCTCTGCTTTTATCCCCTCCGCATCCGTGAGTAAAACACCAGCTTGCGTTCTGACCAGCTTAATTGCATTCTGTGAGCAACGAGACTCAGCGATCCTATGGAAATATTTCGTATTCTGATCACCAACTTTCAGCCAATGAATCTTTGATTTCTGCTTATAGAATGACTCCTTCAATAGTGAAACAAACTTCCATCTCGCCGAAGCAATACGCTCATCCTCAAAACTTGCCGCCAAAGGATTTTTCAAAGCTAGCAGCTGCTTAGCATACAAGTCATCGTAAGCCTCCGCAACCCGCGTCGGAAGATGACCAACATGAACCTTATTCAACTGACGAAGGACAGACTTTAACAGTTTGAGTTTCTTAGACAGGCGATAGATGGCTGTTCATGAAGTATAAATAGGAGCAGAATCACTCCAAGCCACTACAATAGATGGCAAGAAAGAATCTAACACACCAAGCAGATTGAGATATTTGAAAGGCTTACGGCGAGCAACAGCACCAGCCGTCACTGTGACCAGACACCGAGCATGATCTGAAACCCCACCTGGCTCGAACAGTGCCGAAGAGGAGGGAAAAGCAGACAACCAAGTATCGCTTACTAAAGCTCTATCCAACTTTTTGCTAATAGGCAAACCCTCCTGGTGATTCCACCAAGTAAACTTCGAACCACTATAAGTAAGATCCGAGAGCAAGCAAAAGGAAACAACATATTGGAAATCTCTCATCCCCGGGGATGTACCTCAAAACCCTGAGTGCTCATCCATACTTAAAGTCTCGTTGAAGTCTCCCATGATTAACCAAGACCTATTGCGAAAAAGTGGCGAGGAAGAGTGATTGCGCAAATCAGCCCATAACTCTTGACGCTCATCCGGGAAGTTGTAAGCATAGACAAAGCAGCAAAAGAAATCTAATCCCCTAACTGGATCCGATACCGAACAAGTGATCAGCTGCGCCGAAGTATACACAGGGGTAACCACAAAATCAACCGTCCAAAGTACCGAAATTCTACCAAGACGGTGAAAATCATAATTTGACAAGAAAGACCAACCCCCAAACTTTGAAGCCATAATACGAGCAGCCTTGTATCTTTGATACGTGTTTCCAGCAAGCAACCAACACAAGCTGAGGTTGAAGCTAACCAATCGAGCAAAACTTTATGCTTATTGTTTTGATTGAACCCACGCATATTCCATGAGAAAACCTTCATTTTTAGTGCTTCTTGCGGCCACTTTTCTTATCCTGATGAGAAGATGCTACATCTTTCCCACCTAAGACAGAAAATTCCGCAAGGTATTTGTTAACTCCTTTAGTCGATCGCGGCAAAGCAGGCCGAAGCTGCTGCTCAACCCTCTCACCTGCAAGAGCCCCAAACTGCAAGTCTCCCTGACCACCATGCTCCAAGGTGACATTACCCCTTGAAGGCTCTGCAATCTGATCTGATTTCTCAGATTCAAAAAAGCAATTGTTGGAGGGGTGTGAAGTTCCTCCTCCTGCTCATTCTCAGATGAAAACCCACCAGCAACTTCACCATCCTCCAAGCCTTCTAGAATAGCAAACCGTGAGGGAGAGACCAGAGTCGCTGCCTGCGGACTCTGAGCCACATCCAAACTTTTATGGGACTTAACAAGAGATACATTAGACCATTCCTTCTCTACTTGCAAGCCACAGACCTCCTCCACAGCCACCTAGGACTGCTCCCGCTGCTCAGATGTCAAACCAACACCAAGATGCTCCAACTCCGAACCAACAACAGCCCCCAAATCACATCCTAAAGAACTCGTCTGGACATTTATTACATGTTGCTTGCCATTAGCCACAACCTCCTTACTCACCACATCTGAAACCACCCTTCCCAAAGCTGATTCAACACTAACATCACCACTCTCTCGCCGCAAGAGCCTGATTGGTGAAGCTGGAGCCTCCTTACTCTTAGTACACTTAGCTGTAGAGTGATCCCACTTTCACAGACCACGCACTTAGGAGGAAGCCAAGGGTACGATACACGAATATCAGCCGAGAGCCCATCTTTCGATGTGAGCTGAAATTGTGTTGGAAGCTCCTTCGTCAGATCAGCATCAACCAAAACACGCGCCACATCAAGATTGGTACAAGCTAAAGTAGTGGGATGCAGCTTTTTTGGATCACCAACAAAGCTAGCCACCAACTCCAGCCCCTTATCTGAATACAACCGCGGAGGCACATTCTGAAAATCGACCCACAACGGAATCGAAGTCAGCACATGCTGAGAATCAATCGCTACAGGCGACCATTCCGATAAGAGCATTGGAATCCAACGATATTCCATAGTCCTCGGCGAAGAAGGCGAGGCCTCATTGCTGAGTCTGGAACACAAAATTTGACTGTCTCTTCATCCACTACCTGAACATCAATGCGAGATTTCTTGTCTCCCAAAGGCCAAATTTTGTTCACAATCATGTGAATTTTTGCTACATGAGGTGCTACATCCAAGAACCGTCCAACCAAGAAACTTTTCCACAGCTGATTCTGATCAGCTAACACATCCTCTGGAACCTCAATCACCGCCGAACCACCAGACTCCCTGATAGTTAACTCACGCCTCTTCAAACTTCCCGACTCAGCTCCCGCAATCGCCGCCCAGGAGCGAGAGACCCTAACCGCTTCAGACCCCCCCCCTCGAATCCTCGAGAACCGCGGCATAAGCCGCCATAGCCACCGGTGGCGGAGAAGAAAAAAAATCGCACAAAGAATCGCCCTAGAAGAAACCTTACCAAAACGCACCGTTTTCCCTTAATGAATGTTAGTTTTAGGATTAAATGCATAGAATATTGCTCCTTGTGGTTCGATAACCCTAATTGCTACAACATCTAACCTTAATCTTGGGGCCTAGGGGTTGAGTCTTAGATCAAATCTTAATCCACATCACATGACTATTACCATGGATGTATTATCTATTAAAGATTGTTAGGAGAACAAAATATGCATGTGTATGGATAGTGTTTCAATTTGTTATAATTGAAATTTGTCCTTGACTACTGTTTGAGTTGACAGAGTAACGATGTTTTCGAAGTATGAATTTTATGAGAATTTGTACTTTCTTTTTATCTATGAACTAACCTTAAATATCATTTAAAATGAAACAATTGAAATATTATAATTATTTTGATTAAATTTTTAATATCTTTTTATTTCGTTTTTAAGGGTTCAAACTTTTCTCAAATAAATAATCATTTACGAATTCACCCAAAAATAATAAAAGTGTGAATCATGAAGAGGAGGGAGACGAAAGTGATAAAGATGATAAAGTTAAATATCGTGTTGGTGAAAAGGATAAAGTGAAAACGAAAAAAAAGATTGATATAAGGATTGTGGATACAAACGTGACTAAGAAGGGGGAAGAAAAATATCAGGACTTTCGAGATAATAAAAGGGAAAATGATGTCCATGAGAACACCCTACAAAAAAATTGTAATCACTTTTTCGGTTTTTGTTTTTTCATATATTTTTTTATAAGTAACATTTAATCATTGCATAAAAATAAAACAATAACTGTTAGATTTAATGTTCCTTCCATTGCCTTCAAACACATACTCGAAAATATATAAAAAAAAAACTAAAAGATACATTGAGAGTCACGACTATGCAAGACAATATTGTTCTTTCACGACCCCTAGTCTAATCAAAAGACTAAAGACCCCTACTAAAAGATTTTTATGGAAAAAAAAAGTTTAAATCCAAGTCTATTAAAAAACCAGACCTAATTCCTGGGTGGGAGGTACAGCCCGCAGATGGGCCCTCTCCCGGATATTCAAATGGAGAATTTTTGCAATGGGCCTATATATGCGTGGCCACATATGGAGCTAATAATTTCGCACTAGAGGAGAATTGATCCCTGGTCTGGACTAACAGGGCAACTCCTCAACTAATGGAAACCACTAGACCACCACAATATGGTTGACCCCTATTGAAAGTTGCCAAACTACAACGAGACTTTGCCTTTTTAAGCGTCAGTAGGACGATCGGGCCATGCCGAGTCAAAAAAACTTTGACACCTCAAGATTCACAAAAGGGAAAAGAAAGTGAGGGTATGGTAAAAGGTTGTGTCCTCCGTAATCGGAGATATTAATTGAAAAACTTCCCTCACAAGACTAAGGAACATGGTTTCATAACATCAAAGAAGAGTTATAAATTGTGAATCTCCAAACGTGGAGTTTTTTTTTTTCGCAGCCACACATTAATTAGAACGTCACACCACGATTGGTAATCCAACTAGGAGACTTAGTGTCTACAAATGTTGAATCATGAAATAAAATCCGAGCGCTTCGAGCTAAACAATCTGCTTGTAAATTCTTCGTGTGCGGGATGCCAGATAAAGTGAAATCTGGAAAATGTTCTTTTAATCCAAACGTGGAGTTAGGCCATTTGATTTGAAATTCATGATATTTTACCCATCTACTTATGTTATAAAGTTATTGAATTGAAGTTTATGAGTTTATAGTTCACCACTTCACCTAAATTTTTGGTATATCCGTATTATTATCTGTATATTAAACATTTTATATTACTACAATAATGTGCTTATATTATAAAACTATATCATTCAAATATTAATTTAAATATTATTTGTTTAAACTATTTATGCATGGGTAGGGCACAGACCACTCAACCAGTTATATTAAAAACAATAAAATTTCTTTTGTGTCACAATATTAACATTTCGATTATTTTTTTGTCAACCTATTATATTACACACACTAAAATCTTTGAAGATTAACATAGGTTATTATTTACCTCTAGTTATTTCATCCGTTAATAAGTATTTTGGTAATTAGAATATTTTATAAAATTTGGTGGTTAATATATTCAAAAAGATATTTATTAGCTGATGAAGCAAATAAATACATGTTACATCTAAACATAGATATGATTTTAAATTAAAGGATTTCGACTGAAAATAAAGAACTACTAGAAGTATAAAACAGGTGGAATGATTGCATCTTTAATACCAAGCCACATTCTAAAAATCCTATAGTGGTAGAAAGATAATACTTATGGTTATAACCAAGAGACCATATATAAGAGAGCATCGGTTTTTGATTTTTACTCATACTACTCAATAGATCTGACTTGGAAGAACAACATTCAAATAAAATTTATGTGGCACATCATATTCCAACTGTACATTATTGTACCTTAAACCCAAACTACTTTCAAGCTTGGGAAAAATATGATTATATCATAAAACTTTAATTAGGACTAAAATGATTGCATGCCATAAAAAAGAGTGAGAACTGCTTACAAAGAAAGAAACAACAGTTGACGGCAAAACTTTTTAAAAACCGCGCGAGAGAGAGATTTTTTTCTCTTTAGGGTCTCTCTTCTCCTCCCTTTTAAAACAGAGCAGCCGTCGTCAAACTTTCGCCGGGAGGGATTGAAACCGTCAGTTCTTCCTCTCCTCTCATGTTGTTTTCGTTTCTCCTTTGTTCTGTTATGTCGTCTTCCGATTTGAGGATTCAAAGTTCCGGTAGAGGTTGAGGGTGGTCGATCTAGCCGGCGGAGGCGGAGATATGCTTCGGGTACCTCAGTTATGGTATCTGGTGGGTCAGATTTGCTCGGGATTGAGTTGTTTGTTGAGTGTTCTTTCGGCTAGGGTTTCTCTTTGCAGGTTGAAACAGGGATTGCGTTTCAGATCTCTCGTTTCCGACCATCAGTGTATCAACCGGAGACAGAGCTTAACCCAAGCGGTTCCACCGTAGGGCCGTGTCTCCTATTTCGTGCTGAAGCAGCGGTTCCAGGTTCGGCCTGTGTGGTGGCTACGGTCCCTAATTAAGTCGGTCGGCTCCATCTCCTCTTTGGATCTTCGTCTCTTTCAAAGCGTAAGACTTTGTTTTCTTTGTCACCTCTTGTAGTATCTTTCTCCTGTTGTGTTTCTTTGCTCGGTTCGGGTTAGACAGTGAAGTGTTCAAGTATAGGAGTTTGATTTTGGTTTGGGTCCTTGTTCGTCTCACTTGCAATGGGGCTCTCGGGTTGTGCTCTTCTCTTGCCACTGGGACGGTTCTGTGCACTTTCCTCGCCGCTGTAAAAGTCTCTGACCAAGTGTGCTCGGTTCAAAGACCATCCAGACACTTACCTTTATCGGCTCCTTTCGTTGCTGCTAGTGTGTGGACTTGAAGTTGTCCTCAGTTGCTTCAGAGGATCGTCCGTTGTCTGTGCTCTTCTCTTTGCCACAACGGAATCCTCCAGTGAAGGTGTTACGGTCTGAGCTCTTCCCTTTGTCGCCGGTGTGTACCACACTGTTGTAGCTGTCCAGTCTCCCTTCTTAACCCCTACGGTTACACGTTATGGAGTCCAACACTGGTGCAATGTACTACTTGGGTAAGTTGTTGTTCTCTCTTTTTGTTGCGTAATATCGGGTGCAATTGGCAATGGCTATAGGAGCTACCACGATCAGTTTATTATCCTGGTTTTGCCTTGTTTAGATTTCTGATCTTCTAGTCTTTTCGACTAGTCCTTTCCAGTTGTATTCGTTTGTAAATGTTTCGTAACTCTCCGCCATTTCAATAGAAAATCCTTTAACAAAAAAAAAGAAAGAAACAACAGTTCAACAATCTAAGGATATATTTGGTTATAACTGTGAAGATTAACTGTGGAAGCCTCTTGGCCTTGTTCAAGGGTTTAAAGGTTTCTACACTAAATTCGGGGATCTGGGAATTAAATCCCTTGGCATATTTTCATGTGCAAGTTTCAAGAGATTTCGGAGTGTTGCATGCAGAACCGTTCATTTTTGTCTCGTTTATTGCGGGGAGAACTTGTCAATTAAGGATGTTGTATATGCAGAACCGTTCAACATAGATCCATGTGTTGCGAATAAAGATGCGTCGTGGAGTAGTTTGTGAAGTTGTTCATCTGAATCGTATGGGTTGCATATAGTGTCTAATTGCTCATCATTTGTAATAAATCAAGACTAAAATATAAATGATGTTGTTACTTTCAGTTGGGTCAGTGTTAAAAAAATTGTGAAGATTAATTAATGATAAACGATCACCCAGGCTGAGGAAATGGTGAGCTTAAGGGTCTGAATAGTAACAGTGTTTTTGAGAGTGCAGAAAAAGCGGATAAAGTTGCAGTGCAGTTCAACAGCGGTATCTGCAGAATCCGGGACAAGTGTGGTTGCTGCAGAAAAAGCGGTACGAAATAATGTTTGATTGGTGAAAACCAATTTACGGTGCGGATCGTAGATAACGTAAAAACAAATATATTTTTCATTAATGTAATTGAGTGAATCAGCATCTCTCGAAATAATTTCCTGAT
Organism: Anastatica hierochuntica; assembly: GCA_900406275.1. Classification (NCBI taxonomy): domain Eukaryota; kingdom Viridiplantae; phylum Streptophyta; class Magnoliopsida; order Brassicales; family Brassicaceae; genus Anastatica; species Anastatica hierochuntica. The sequence continues at coordinate 25,125 of OVAN01002734.1, forward strand.
TAGAATTCTCACTTAAAAACCGGAATGAACGGTATGACCCGTACCAAATTTTCGATCCTGACTACAAAACAAAATGAATGGATCCTAAACTTTGGAATAAGAAAAAATGAAACCAAATTGAATCGAATATTTTGGATCCGTAATGGAACCAATTCAATTCTAATATGGATCTTCAATCCCACAACTGAAAGAATCGGAATCAATCGGTTCCTAATAGCAAATACTGTAATAATAATTTGAGAGGCGTGTTTGTGATTTTTTAAATTTCAATAAATAAAATAAATAAATTTATCATATTTATAAATAAAAATTTTATTTTGTAAAATTTATTGATTATTTTATTTGTGATAGTAAATAAGTATAAATTTTTTATTTATTATATTTATAAACCAAATGTTTTCTTTTCTTTTCACAAATCAACCAATTAATTACGCACCATAAATTATTTTTCACCAATCAATATTATTTCGTATCCTTTTTTATAATAACCGCACTTGTCCCGCATTTCGCACATACTGCAGTTAAATTGCACTGCAATTTAAATCTGATTTTCCCACACCTTCAAAACCGTCGTTACCATTCGGACCCGTAACATTTACTCTCTTCTGAAATTTACATATAATTTTAAAAACATAATTAGTTTCATCCCAGTTAACTTGATTTGAAATAGACGAAAACCAGAGTGAAACACTTCCCTTCGAAAAAACTCTCTCATGTCCGAGTTCCTAGATGACTCTGAGCAAAGAGGTTATCTCTCCCCTGGTTTTGCATACCAGGTTTGTTTCCATTTCTGGTATGAAAATAATACCAACTTTCCCATGACTTTTTTCAACCACCTAGTTTCCAACCTTTTTGGCAAAATTTTAAATCAGAAAATCACTCTCTAAACTACTGCTCTATGTTTCTTCATGGTCTTCACGGTGACTATGTTCCTCTTCAATCTAGCTTCTCTGAGCAGATAGATGTAGCTGTTTTGGCTACGTTTGTATGCTCCTTCTGGCTTGTGTTTCTTCTTGCAAGGTTTTCAACTTCAAGCTACAAGCATCAGTTGTTATATCTATCTCTGGTGCTACACACCTACTATCTCAAAGTTTTGTTGTTATTTACTTCGAGAGGAGCTTTCCCGACCACTATGGCGTCTCGACAGCGCTCAAGACAAGTTCCTAGCTAGTGGAAACCAAGTCCACCTTGCCCTCAGGAGAAAGCTAAGGAGAGGCCAGCTATCTCGACGAACATCAACCGCGGACCTGCAGAATAAGAGGAGGAGATTGTCAGCATTCAGAGTTTTGACTTCTCTAACCGTTTGCAAAAATTTAAACTCTCCTTAGTTGGCATATTGTTTCATGAAGGGAGGAACACATGTGCTTTGATTTCTATTATGCCTAGTGAAAAGATTTTGGATGTTGAAGGGAGCGTGAGAGGCCTCAACCTGGGCAAGGGCCATTTTTAGTTTGATTTCGACTCAGAAGAGGACCTTCTTAAGGTTCTACGTCGTCGATCATACCATTTTAACATGTGGTCATTCTCCCTGGAGAGGTGGAAGCCATCTGCGGGTGAAGAGTACCCAATCTTCATCATTTTTTGGGTTAATGGGACTGGTGTTCCCACTCTCTTTTGGAAGGATCAAACTTTCAAATACCTTGGAGGTTCGCTTGGTCATTTTGTGGTTGCCGATGCATATCGTTCTAGGATGCAAGTTATGCTCGATGTGACAAAACCTTTTAAATTCAAGGCAAAGGAGAGATTTCAAATAGGTGAGGTCTTATTGATGTAATACTCGTATGAAAGACTTCATAGGTACTCATTCTCATGCCGCTTAATATCTCATGATGAGAGCATTTGTCCTAACATCTCGAAGGACCAAAAGAAAATAAACAAAGTTGAATGGAAATTTAAACATAAAAGGAAGCTCTAATAGAGAAACAAAATGTTATAGATTGTTCACCAACTTGAACTTCCAAGCGACTAAGGGTGATAGAAGATTCAGAGGTGGCTCCAGTCCACACCCGTCCTGTTAAGGGATATGATAAAAGGCCAGTTCGTCGTAACCTCTACTAAGGAGATGACTATAAGAAAAATATGAATGAAAGAGCCTTAGTTTGGTAGACAATTCAAGATGCTCATGCGGTTGATAAGTCTCGATCTCAGGAGACAGAATACCACTCGTACTCTGGTACGCGTAGAAGGGAAATTAACCATCCCCAAAACTCAAGCTTCTAGCGGTCATGACAAGACTCAACCAGGTATGCGCACAGGTCCCACTCTGGCCAAAGAAATGTCGGACCAGACCGAAGAACTTCTTCGGAGACCCAACGAGAACAGAGACCCCATTCTTTGAGTGAACGCATAGAGGATCATGGAAAACAATGAAGGCAAGAGAAAGACAGGGATATTCACAGCCTACATCAACGCTCTCATATTCGTTAGATCTCGAAAAAAAATATAAGGGTAAAGATATAGATGTTGACCCAAATCTGTCTAGCAATAAAGTTTTTGAGATGGCATCTGGCTCAAGTACAACCCATCTCCAACCTTGTGATGAACCTATGGTTGATGTTAATGCCATTGCTGCACTGGTGTCTTCCGTGAATGGGTTTGAGATTGTAAAGACCTCAGCTAAGAATCCTCTGGTAAGAGCCCCGACTCCGAATAATTGGGAAGACTTAGTTTCAGAATGGGTTCGGGAGAACCACCAGGAAACGATTGGTGAGCAGGATAGAGAGACGATGATGACTAAGAAGCTGGCTTAGGAGATTAGAAGGTTGAAGGTTGATTTCGATGATAATGACCTCCTGGGGGAAGATATGGCAGACAAAGGGGCTCCTCAATCGAGTGTCGAACACACGATCTCATATTTGATTAAGCCTCCAAACTGTGGACTACCTTCCTCAGAACCTTCGCCGTCTCCAACAAGTCGAAAGGAAAACTCGTCGTCGAGATCTCGTCAACGGAAGGAAATAGAAGATAACTCTTGGATCTAGACGCTTTCTGGTGATGGAGTGGGCCAAACTACAGGAACTAAGGCCAATTTGAAGAAGGGCTCAGTTGGAAGCCCTAATCCAACTTGTAAGCCTCCAATACACTCAAAACTGGTTCCGATTCCAAATTTGGCTCTAGGTGCGGCTTCTAAGAAGATGAAGAATATAAGTGGGAGATTCTATCCAAAGCATGCTTAGAATGCTCGTTGTGGAAGTCAAACGGAAAAAACCAAGAAAAATCTTTTGTTCTTTCATAGTCAGGTGGGAGTAGTTAACAAAAACAAGCCATTTGTTTCCGGAGAAGGTTTGATGGGGTCTCAGAATCCATCCAACCTTCCCGAATGAGGATCATTGCTTAGAACTGCCAAGGGGTGAGTGCCAAAACTACTACCCACCGACTGGAAGAGATGTGCAAGTTATACTCTCCAGGTTTCTTATTTCTATTGGAAACAAAAAACTATCGCCCTTTTTTGCAAGACCGTCAAGTATCTTTAGGATTTGATAATCTTATTATTGTTGATCCTATCGGCACTAATGGAGAAATTGCGCTTTTTCATTCTAAGGATTACCCTGTTAAATCCTTATGTATTAATGATCGTTTAATAGATGTTGAGACAATTATCGATGGTAATCGAGTTTTCATATCATTTGTGTATGGAGATCCAGTTGTTAAATGCCAAAAAATTGATTGAGAAAGATTAACATGTATTTCCACTACCAGATTCGGAGCATGGTCTATTATAAGAGATTTTAATGAGATTACACGTCACCATGAAAAAGTGGTGGCAAACGAAGATCAGAGACATCATTCCTCCGCTTTCGAGCCATGATTCAATGTTGTGGAATGCTCAATTTCCCGTAAAGTGGAAATCCTATGTCTTCGGTAGGGCGGCGCAAAAATGGTATGGTGAAGTGTAGGCTAGATAGAGCCATGGGAAATGAAGATTGGCACAATATCTTCTCACATACACATGTTCAGTACTTAAAGCTGTGGGGATCCGACCATAGGCCTCTCCTAGCCACAATCAAAAATATCCCCCAACGATTCCAAAGATCCTTTATTTTTTTATAAAAGGTGGATAGGCAAACCAGGATAACGTGAGGCAATCTCCTCGGGGTGGAACCCATCTCAGGAAGGAGGATTGAAGCCATTTTCCATCATTATTCAAGATTGTAGACACGCAATTGCGAACGGGAAAAAAAATCAAAAACAAATTTGGAAAAAAGGATTATAGAACTCCAAAATTGGATTGATGAAGTGCAACCTCATGAAAATGTTCTTATCAAGACTATAAGAGATTTGAAAAACCAACTTTGCGAGGCTTACTTTTTGGAGGAGATTTTCTGGAAACACAAAAGTATAGCAAATTGGTTGAAAGAAGGAGATAAAAATGACAGCTTCTTTCAAGCCTCAACGAAACAAAGGAGAACCCAAAACCAAATCCTAGGGTTGATTGACCAAAATGGTGATTTGATAGAAAACGAATGTTGGGGTCAAAAACTGTACCGACGAAATCGATGCCTGAAAAGGACTATGGAAACGATGTTTTCTCCTTCGGACACATGAATCGTAAGGATATCTGAAAACCCCGAGATTCTCATCGTTCAGGCTGTCTCTTCCCGACCTGGCTTCGAAGCTTCGAAGATAGTCGGTCATGACTAATCTCTGCATAAAGTATGTCCGTCCGCAAACAACTAGAGCATCCAAGCGCTAGGGTTAGCATCGATGGTTCTCGGATAACTCTCACGAGGCCACACGATACGTTCTCCGGAGCGATTCGAAACCACCAAAAGCGTTGGAGAACCACGTCACTTCGAAGAAATTTCTAAACGTCGATTGACGCCAAACCGAAGAATGAGTCTTGGAACCAATTGACGACTAAACTAGAGGCCGATCTAGATGTCGATTGGAACCATGACCGGAGGTCCGTCTTGGCGCCAAGACCAAGGCATGGCCTTGGCACCAATTGGCGCCAAGACAGAGTGTTTGTCTTGGCGCCAGTTGGTGCTGAGACGCAGATAACGTTCAGCCATAGTTCGTTGACTGAACCACATCCTTTCCGATCGACATTTCCTTCGAATCGTCACTTGATCGTCTCACGTTTCATCTCGATTGGAGTTTCCGTCGAACTGTGGTGACGATAGTCGCAAGGATTCGTGCTTTTTGTGGACTTGTTATCGATCGTGTAAAACGACGACGGTTAACTTAAACACCGGAATAGTCTAAACTATACGATCAGCCTTATCGGTCTACGAAACTATTGCCGCTTATTCTTATGAGAAACGGTTTCCCGAAATAAATCATAAAGATCACTTAGCCGCGAAACGGCTCGAAAGGGCCCAAACCGCGATAACGATCCACTCACGATTTTCGGGCGAGAACCGTCCCACTTACAATGACGGTTCCCAAGGGTTTCTCGAAAATGTCAAGTTTCGAGAAGATAAGGAAGAATCTCGAGAAGATATAGGCAAACAGGGAAAAAGGAATATTTCCACGAAAAGATATGCACGAATCGGGACAAGAAAGGAAACGAGCCAAGCCCACGAAGACCTATATAAAGGGT
>OVAN01002735.1:0-31964 GCA_900406275.1 Anastatica hierochuntica
ATGTAAAATTTCTTTTCCTTTTAAGTGTATTTCTGTAAATTAATCAATAACATATGTGCGGTCGCGTAGATCAAATTGTAGTTCTTTTTTAATTGATTATCTTACGAGACACATATTTATCGCATACCTTAAATGCCTAGATATAATTATAACTCAAGATATTTTTGATAGTATTCCATATAAATCATTTAACTCTTAAAGAAAACAAAACAATAAAAGGGGGAAAACTATGCTGAATTTGGGGCATGCCAAAAAAGCCATACTTAAATTTTTGGGAGTGACAAAAAAATAAATGTAATATTTGGAATGTTTTAAAAAATGTATCCCTTGTATGAACAAAAAAATTGGGAGGAAAAGATGTAATTTGGTTTTTTTTTGATAGTTAAAAACTAATTAATAGGTTTTTAAAGGTCTTTTCCAACCAATTCATTTAAATATTTGAAAACTCAACGATTGGTAATCCAATCGAGAGGAAAAGAGTTAACAAATGAAATCTTCGTACAATAGAATCTTGTAGCTCGCGCTAACCAATCAGTCTCGGAGTTGAAAGAGTAAGAAATTAAAAAAAAAGTGAAAAAGGAAACTAATTCCAAAGGGTGCAGACATCGTCAATGAAACTTGAGAAAGTCGATCATTCTTGAGGTGATTGAATAATGGTGATAGATAAATTGTGCACAATCTATCTTAAAATTTTGACAATCTATCATTCTCTCATGAAACTCTTGCATCACCCAAAGAAGAGCTTCCTTCTCACTTTGCAAAGGTGTTAAACTTCGTCTTATGATTTTAGCTCCGAGCAAAATCGTCCTACCATCTGGGTCTTCACGGACCCAACCAAGTCCCGACCTTAGGTTTGTTTACTTCTAAGAACTATCCACTTTGCAGCATGACTTCAACATTTCCCTTGCCATTGGAACCATTTCTTGCCTAATTTCAGTTGAAATCTCTTATGCACTCATCCATGATGAGTACTCACTCATAACATGCTTGAAAAATACTCTCAACTTCTTGTTCGACCCCTTGGAACTTCTTTTTGGTTCCTTGTCTACCATATAACCATCTAAGCTATATATAAATCATGGTTTAACTATATCCCGTAGGGATTCTCTAGAAAAAAGTATTCTAAGTTTGTGCACACTAAATTTGAAGAGAGACGAATTTTCGTTTTCGAGACATGGGATAAAGACCACACCTTTAACGAATTGGGACATTAAAAATGTCAAACCACAATGCTTACAATTTGTATTGCACACTACCCCTCATTGTGAAAGTCGTGTTGAAATTATGCTTAGTCCCTCTTCTATTTGAACAATCTCTTTCTTCTTCCTTGTTTCCAAAAGTCTATACCTTGCTTTAACCAAATATTTTTCAGATGTACTAAAATGCCAGAGCAATATATCCCTTTTCACTGTACGACTTAGTTGTATTTCCCTAATAAGCGTAATATCTTCTGGATCAATAAACTCGTAAAGTATTGGTAGATTACATTCTAATGTATTAGGGTTAATCTTGGGTTGGACCTTTAGATTAGGGTGAAGGCCGCTTCCTCTTCCTCGTATTGCTTGTAGGAAAACATCTGGTATCCACTGATCTTTCTAGACTGAAATCTACACCCATGACCTTATACCAATCCGAGTGCAACTCCTTAATAAGTCTTGGGTCGAAAAAATAATTCACGATCAAAAGGATGGAGAATGTGGGTTTTTTTTTTTGCAGATAGTGGGTGTACCTTCCTAAAATATCCCCCTTAATAACCCTTGCTACCAAACAATTAGGGAACAAATACATTCTCCACAAAATAGCCTTAAATGACATCAACGTATTTTTAAGCAGTTACAACAAATGAGATTAGATAAGCCTGCTTTTGTTGCAGCAACCGCATCAGCTAAAAAAATGGAGTCGTTAGAAACACCAACTTCTCAATGAAACAAAGCCGTAGAAATTCTCTTTGCTCTCAGGCTCTCATTTTTGAGTACACAAACTTACTTAAAGAAATTTAAAAAATCTTCTTCATAATATTTGATAGAATTCTTCTTTAGGGTAGTAACATCTATTAATAAAAGTAAGGGATACATTTATCAAAATTATGAAGATTTTTCCTTGTTGTGTAATATTATAAAATCACAAGGCAAAAAATAATACAAGTTTCGTCGACTCATTTTTTTCAGTGATCGCCTTCTTCAAACCTTGAAGATGAGTATTGTGTGATCCTTTTCCCACAGCGGAAATCCATTAATTTTCTAAATAGTGACTGCCTATATTATTGTGCTATTGTTTTCACTGGGTACTAGTAACCATTGAGAAGAGAGCTCTTACGAACATATTTAGCTACTGCATTTTTAGAATATGGTTGGTGTTGTCAACGTGAGTGAGGATAACATTGAATTATTTCTTTGCCACATCATTGAAAACTCTCATTAAATCAAAGGCACTTGTGATCGCCATAATATTTGCGGATTCCTTGTTCTCATGCAATAATCTCGACGACCGTGCTAACATGTTGGCAATCATCTTCTTATTGACGGTATATTTCTTCCAAAACCTCACTAAAAGAATGACAAATTGGTTAAGATTCAGTAAGAAAAAAGGCTATAGCATGTGTGAGAAGATTTACTAACCATTCCTTGTCAACACAATGTAAATCTCATGAGTCTTAGGCTCATCTAGTATTTGCTGCTATGATACGCTATTTGATTCAATTGCAATCATATGTCCACAATTGCAAAGATTTCAATGTTTCTATAATAGCGCAATTTCACCATTCGATGCATGATGTATTGTTTGATGTTTTTTATTTGAGAGAACTGGAAAGAAGGCGAGTATCCTCAATTTTTAATGTCCCTGAAACATTGAATATATGCATTCGCGAAGTCAACTACCCCGATCAGCTGAAAAAAGAGAAAATATAAATTAAGATTGCATTGCTAAGAGTATTTGGGGAACAAATCGTTAAAAAGCATAAATTTGTATTAGCGTAAGAAAAGGACACTATGCTACATAAGGTATCGTGTAAGTCGCAATATGCATATAAAATAACGGATGCGTGAGTGAACATTGGTTTTATGGGGAAACAAACAAGACACCTTTAGAAACAATAACATATAAGACTTATTCGATGAAATCCACTGGATATTCTCTCTACTCAGTTGTTAAATATATACTTAGTATAGTTACAAGATTCTAGAGTTACACTTAAGATATACAAAGACAAGAATATTATCTAAACAATGGAATATGCATATATTCCAATAATAAGGTTAAGAAAGAGATCTTACAGGAGAAGATTTCGTTATCTTGCATCACGAGAAGCTCTTCACATTTTTCAAAGAAATTGTTTACGAAACAATTGTAGTGCAAACTTTTCTTAGAAGATTTTTTTATAAATTTCGTGAAATGAAATCTTTTTTTTGAACCTTAAAATAATTTTTCTTGGTGATTTCGCCTCCATTAGAAGAGTAACATGCATGCCAGTATCTCTCATTTGGTTGTTGAATAGAAAGTCATATACCAATTGTTTAACCATCTCAGTGGTCTCATACAAGGACGAAGCTGTCATTGATGGCAAAAGACGATTAAACAAAATGGTTTATGTGAGAAGCTTTGTTCGAGAGAGAATGAGGGGAGAAAATAATAAATACAAAATAAAAATCGGTTTAGGATTTGATATAATCGGCATAAGTTGTGCTCAATCAAACTGAAATGTAATAAAATCGTAATTATTTTGAAAGCATAAAACTCAATGGGTTTTTATATTATCATACATCTTATTATATAGGCAAAATTTAAGATATTAGCAATCACGTGATCATAAAACATTGTTAAATATAAGTTAAAGCTTAAGATTTCCTTGCTAAAATTTGTGGATATAAATATGTTATGAAAAATAAAAATAAAATTTTTTTTATTAAGTTAAATATATTTTAAAATTTTTAATAATAAAAAATGAATTTTATGTACAATATGAAAAATATTTAAGAATTTTATTTACAAAGAGCTGAAATTATCATCTCCATGGTTGGTTTCTTTAAAGAATAGATTTGAGTCATCATTAACTGAGAAGTTGAAGAAACTCATAGCTCAAAACAAAAAATACCGGTAATAATCACGGTTACGATTATTACGGTTAAAGTTGTTTAACCAATGATTAATGTAGTAATATTTTTTTCTCCGTAACCTTAATCTTTTGATAGACGGTTAAGATAGTTACTTTTAAGAATATTTGTGGTTAATAAATACTGTTATATTGTTTTAGATTATGATATGGTTAATTTCATGGTTATAATTTGCAACAAGTTATTTTTATTTTTTTATTTATATATGTAAAATATTTAATTTTTATAAATATTTAATTTATCATTAAATTAATTTTAAATAAAGCAACTTCTTTAAGTTTTTCAGTTGAGTAAGTCAACTAACTTAAAATCCTAACAAATATAACAATTGTAATTTATATGATCTCCAATAAAAAAATTTATTCTTAGTTAAAATATTACTCAACAACACATTTACAATGGTCACAGTTTTGATTAATTTATGGTTTTAGTTAGAGCCCTCATACTCCATAGAAATATCATATGTAGTTTAAGAAATATTTTTTAATTCTAAACTAACTATTTAATGAAATATTAGTTATGTTATTTTGTCAAAAGATATATTATGTTAGGAATATAATATTAACTATAAAAATTTACTATTAATCTTAGATAATATCATGTTAATTAATTTTAAATACTTTTAGATTTAGTTAAATATTAAGGGGAATGTACTAAACTAACCTAAAATATATTTCAAAAAAAGAAAGTAACCCACAACATTTTTATTCAGCGAAATAATCCAAGGAGGAAGAAAAATTACACCTACCCCCTTATGATTAAACAAAAAATGAAGAGAATAGTTACCTTTCTAACCTCGAGAAGTTTGCAACTTAATAAAAAACCCTACTTAGACTATTTAAGCAGATTTCACGAAGAATACATCATATTAATTAAATTTTGGTTTTAAATTAAAATTTGGAAAATAATTTATTTGAAAATGTTTATGCATAAACTAAATATAACATTTAAAAACTATATAATTTTTTTTTATAAAATTAAATTAATTTAAACTAAATACATACATTAGTTGAAGTTTAGGGTTTGAGGAAAACAAATGAGCATGAAGGGTTTGATTAAACTTCAAGGGTTTGTCTTTAGGATATTAAGTTTGCATGTTTTGAATGTTCAATCATCACATCTTGTTTGATTATAACCAATTCAAATATTTTTATGTTTGATATTTTTTTATTAAGGATTTTTAGTAATTAATTAAGATTATTCATTTTAGTATATTGCAAACTTCTCAATGAAGTCAACATATGTAACTAAATCTTGAAATTAATTTAGAAAAATCAGAGAAATTATTTTTTTTTAAAATACCTATGGGTAAAATAAATACAATCATTTACGAAGTATACATTTTTAAGAAAATAAATCATGTTAAAAAGATAAATTATGTTAGAAAAGATACTTGTACCAGTTAGGATTTAGAGGTTGGAGAAATATGTTTTATTTGTGGTTGAGGGTTTGAATAAGCTTGATTGGTTTATGATATTAAATTTGTCTCTTATGATTATTAAATCAACCCATAGTTGTTTGATATGAATGTTACAAACATTTTTTATGTTTTTTATTATTTTATATTTAGCAGAATTAACTAAAAAGTATGTTAAGTAGATTTTAGGAGAAGATTTCATACCCATTTTTTTGCCCATATATTGGTGAAATTTATTTTACCGCCCAAAAAGTTAATTTCTCGCTCGTTTCAGACTTCTCTAGTAAGTCTACTTACGCGTAAGAAAACTCTATCTGACTACATATATAAGTAACATTTTTGGGCTTTCACTTACTAAAACAAAGGAACACACTTTTTAACTTTTCTTATTTCTCTACAAGGCGACACCCGATTCATCCGCCTCCGTCGCTGCTACCGGACATTGCTCCTATGCCGCCGCTGGACCTTGCCCCTCTGCCTCCGCCGTAGCTGTTGTGAGCTCTTCCTCCATCCTTCATTGATTTCCCTTCTATCTCTTGTTATTTTCTATATAATTTGTTAATTACTCATACATTACTCTTTTTCTCACATATTTCATCTTTAATTTTTTTGTTTTATAGTTTTGGAACTTTTTCTACAAAATGAGTTGTTGTTCATCTTTCATTTATACAAATATACATAATTTAAGTTTTTTTTTAGAGTTTTATGTGCTTTGGTCTTTGTTTTATGAAATAGAATGGGAAAATAGAGCTACTCTCACCCTACACGAATATCTGGCACGAGCAATAGTTTTATGAGTACCACTTGTCATCGTCTATCGCGTAGACTTCCTTCATAGAATTCCCTCAAAGACATCTATAGCAGACTTCCCGTTTTCATAAAATTTAGTTAGCCGTAATTTCAACAATCATTATGCGATTATGTTATGTAATTAGAATCTTATGTATATTTATTATGTGTTTTTAATAGGATGGTGGTTATCATATTTATAAGTGTTATATGAGGCTATGATGGAGAAGTTTGAAGAATTAAAGGTTGTTGATGATTATTTTCTTGTACTAAAAAAAATTAGATTGTTGTTTTGTGTTCTTACCATCAAAACATATTTTATACCCTTATTACTAATTATCCTATATTATTTTACTAAATCTATATCCCTCTACCATTATGCAAATAAGCTTAATCAAGACTAGATTCATAGTGCAATCATTCAAAATTCTAAAGTCTAAGAGCAAACTTAACTATGAAGTCTAAATGCATACTTCATATTGAACCTTGCATCAGAGTTAACAGTAAAGTCTAAAATTTTAACATTGAATAGTGAATTTCAACTAATATTTAATATTACGAGACCATAATCTAAATAAATTTTAACATGACAATTAATTTTGGGTCAGTCGATCTACCACAGATCATGTATGGACATCAAAATACTTTGTCACCCAAAACAAAGCTTCCATCCACATAGATTCATAGAACAATGGGCCAAAAATAGAGTAGTTGTACACTTATATATGTTGAATAAAAACTTTAACATGACCTTCGTCAATTGTAACTCCGATTGCAGATCCTCCTTCCAACTAAAACATTGACTGACACAATCATCTATATAGAATAAGATCTTACTCCTCCCGTTACGCAATCATCTATGTCCTCATCTTCATCTTCCACTTTCCAATACTTGCTATAATCCTCATCATCCGCCTAAAATAAACATATAACATATTAGGGATGTGATTCATAAAAAACATATTCAATAAATATGCTAAAAACACATATTCAACTATATGTTAACGCAAAGTTCATTATGGAGTTTGTGATATCTCAGGTTTTAACCCTTAAATCACACTGCAAGTGCACAACAAATCGCAGTAGTGTTTCAGAGACCAAGACACACACTAGGATTCTCGATTTCAGATCAAGCTAGAAGACATAGAAATAGTTGTTGTTGGGTTGTTTTTCAAATTTCAGTGTAAATAAAAACAAGTAATAAAACGATGTAAATTTAGTGGGCGAAGGCGTCAGACATTAGGGTAATTCGCAGCAAATCAGATCATGAATGTAAGAAATTACTAGGGAATCAATTAAGCACCATTCTAGAACTCAAAACATAGTTGTATAATTTTTCCACTCTCGTGGCTCTAATTACTATGTCTAACAACCTAATAGACTAACTGTCATTGAATTCAGCAAGTTAAACATGCATTAAGTTCATAAAGCTTCTCCAAAAGTCTGAGGATGTAGAGTTTCTTCTCCCCAAAGCATACAAAGTAAAAACTCAAAATTCTGTAAAAATAAAATATGTTAACCTAATTTTCGTCCTAAGTATTTCTGTAGGGCTTCGGGTCTTTTCTGCAGAATCTGGAAATTCTTGGGCAAAAAGAAAATTTTCTGAAACTGGACAACATATGTTTATGAAAATGACCATAACTTTTGATCGCACCGTTGGATTGTCTTCAAACCACCTTCATGTGAAAGCTAACTCACGTGGCTATCTTGCTTAAAATTTTAGCTCGATCCGTGGGTGGGAACCCTTTCAAAGAAGGCCAAACTTCTTATTCACAACATGATTATGCATCTTCATAAGTCCATTTTTTTTGTCCAAATTGCTTCATATCTCTCTAAAGCACCCTAAACCTGTAAAAACACCAAAGGACACCAAAAGACTCCCAAAGACTCTAGGAAGTCCCAAAAATATGCTAAAAACATCGTTAGAAGTTATTAAAAACCGAGATATATCAGTCTGCTGACAAATAATGAGTAGACTGCAAGAGAAGTCTGCTCTTGAATAGCATGTAGACTTCTAAATCAAGTTTGCTATGAAAATGGAGGGTAAACTCTCTCTGGCACTATACTTTTACACTGCTTGAGAAGTCTCCGTGGATTAGTTTTGTGGTTGACCAAAATCTCAAAATATTGACTTTTTATAGTAGACTTCTAAGAGAAGTAGACTGCCAGAGAAGTCTGCGTTGATTAGTTGTGTGGTTGACCTAAATCTTAGTATATTGACTTTTTAGAGCAGACTTCTAAGAGAAGTATGCGAAAAAAGAAAGGTTTATTTTGTTGTTAACCTAACTTTGACTTTCCAGAGCAGACTTCTCTGGCTGTCTACTTAGATCAAATTTGTAGGTGATTAAAATAACAAATGTTTACTTTTAGAACATACTTCTCTGAGAAGTCTGTAGACAAAGAAGACTTCCCTGAAAAGTTTGTCGATAAACCAGACTTCTCGTAGAAGTCTGCATATGCACGAGACTTCTATGAAGAAGTTTGTACTACATGGTAGGTTAGTTATATAGCGGACCAAACTTTGACTTTCCAGAGCAAACTTCTCTGGCAGTCTGCTTCTAGTGAGCATACTGTCAGAGAAGTATGCTTCTAGTGAGCATACTGTCAAAGAAGTCTGCGACCAAATATACACCCGAAGTCTGCTTAGTGTTGACTTCTTACGAACACATATTTCTCTGGCAGGCTGCTCACTTGACGCAAAATGCCAGAGAAGTTTGCTCCAAAAATTAAATATTTTGATATTCTGGTCAACTATAAAACTAACTCATACATACTTCTCTGGTAGTCTGCTCAATTCAGTGAAAGTTATGGTCAACTTGCCAAGTAGGACACACTTCGCCGAGAAGTCTGCTATAAAAAGTCAAATATTTGGTCAACTACAAAACTATCCTGCCAAGTAGGACAGACTTTTCTGGCAATCTGCTCAATATATTTTTGTTTACAAAGAAAATATGCAGACTGCCAGAGAAGTATGCGTAAAATGAGCATACTCCCAGAGAATTCTGCAAAATTATGGTCAACTGCAAAACTAACCCATCGTTGACTAGCAGACTTCTCTACCAGTCTGCTCTGGTTCTGCTGACTTCTCTAGCAATATGCGGGACGCAAATATGAAACTTTGAAGAAATTGAAGCTCGAGAGGTACCTTTAACACGATTTGAGTGTCTTTTAGCTTCTTCAAATAACCAGAATTGAAGCCCAAGTGGTTTGTGTCATTATTTATGCTCCAAACGTCGATTTTAGCAAGATCCAAATTTTGAGATTATGAAAAATAAAAAATTAGAGAGTTTATGGACAGAAAATGACTGAATATGATGTTTATAGACTAAATTTGAGCATATATGATTTGAAATTCTCTTCAATGAAGCATTCAAAGCTTCAAGTTTGGTTGTTTATGGTGGTTGAAAACATTGAAGAAAATGGTATTTTAGTAAATAAGGTTAGTTCGCAAGGGTTTAAATGCATATTTAAAATTCTGTTTTTAATTAAATAAAATGTTTGTAATGGCATAAAAAGTAAATATACAAATATGGGAAGGGTAAAAGTTGTCATTTTGAAAAAAAGGAGAGAGAAGGTTTGATTTACAATATACCACAATTTGTAGGTTATTTCTGCAATCACCCCAAATATTAATTGTACATTATTTTTTTATATCATATTAACATCATTAATTATTGGTACATTTTATTTATGTTAAAAACGGTTACACCTGTAGAGTTACTATTTTATTTTAAGGTTAATCGACAATTTTGATAAAGTTACTTTTAATAATAGTTTACGGTTGACGATTATAAGGTTATAGTTTATGATTTAAAAATTAAATGGTTACGGCCCAAACTACGATTACAGTTTATTTTTAGCTATATTCCTACCCTCACCGTACAATGGATGGCTATTGCTATGGAATCACTCAGCGATACACATAATGATATTCACTAGTAAAAAATGTTATAGTCACGAAAACTTTCGTGACTAAATCGTGACTATAAGATCGTGACTTTTTTTTCGTGGAAAATCGTGGCTATACGAATTATTTTCCATGCTTTAGCCATAAAAAATATTACGATCCTATAGTCACGATTTTTTCGTGGGTAAAACGTGACTATAACGCTTTTCTACTAGTAATTAACATTCTCGTCACGGATCTCAAGCTTTATGATATGACTAATATGGAACTTGAATATCGGGTTGATGTTTACATGGATATAACTTTGAAACAGCTAGACAATAACTTCACTATTATCTCATTTTTAGTGCATTTTCACTTATTTATTCAAAACTTTTTCACTTTTTCGATTTCTAGAGGTAGTTTTCTCCTATTTGTGATTTTATCAACTCAACATGTGAAATCATCAAAAAGAATGGGAAAACATGCTAAATGAACGTAATTCATACTTCCAAGCAAGTTTCAAAGATGGAAGCTCAAATGCTTAGGTTTTGCATCTTGCCAAACCAGACATATTCTCAGTCTCCCAAAGATCACCATCAACGAAGGTCTTTCCTTCATTTGATTGAGCTGAAATTTTGACATAAGATATTATTTTGAGTTTTATTTAAAATGCAATTGGTTTGAAGTCATTTGGAGATAGGGTTAGGAAGTTACACCTGTTTGAATGGAGGCATATCAGGCTATCTCAGAAACGTAGTACGTCGAGGTTGCTGAACCAATATACCGGCTGGCGTGAACCATACCACCGGGTTAGGGTCTATTTTTGGCACAGGCCAGAATCTTGGTTTCTCATGACCTATTTCAAAAATCTTTCCATTACCACTCGTTCGGCTAACCAAATCAAATTCCCTGAAAACTGACTTAACCAAAGAAGATATAGGGATGATATGATATTATAAGTACTTGTTTCTAGCCTTTCGAAAGAGGGACCCACGTTAATTCTGAGAGCATCCATACAAACTCATTTGTTCTTGGGAGATTTTCCGTTTTAAGAGTCTTAAAGGAGAGGAATTTGATTTGTATTTGATATAGAGAAGATTCATAAACTCTTAAATATATGATGTTTCTCTTAATTACTTTATGTTCATCTCTGTCCATGAGCGAATAATCATATTTTAGGTTGTGATAAATCAAAGGATTCATGATTCCATAAGTGTATCGTATAGAAGAAGGAAAATTGATAGGTTCTTCTTCTTTGCTTGATTTTAATGCCTTATGCTAAATTGGTCACCTAGCTACTGACTTTAGATAGGTCTAAACTCCACAAGCTTGATTAAATAACCCAACCTCGTATTTGATGGACAAACTTATATAGGCAACAAAATTATACTGATAAAGGTTTGTGAACAATTGAATCTTGTACGAATTAATACGTGTTTTTCTTCTACAAAGACAAATAAAAGCTGAGTCCCTTGGTTGCTAAAATTACAGAATCCCGAGTCTCAAAAATGGAAAGGATTTACGTCTATGGTTTGAGTTCTAAAACGATGTTTAATATTTCCCTGAAAATCGATATTCTTTAATTCGTATTTCCAAGAGATTTATCTAATACCTACATTTTCATCCATGAATTTTCGTATTAATCTTATCAATTTTAGTACTTTCATTTAGTTTAATTAAATCTGAAACCAAAAACCCCAAAATATTTCTTGTTTAAGCTTAATTCGATTTCGAGTCTTTATAGTGCATGCTTAGTTCATAGCAGAACGATACCCTAAATACTACAACAACGTTGTGCTCTTGTAGACTACAACAATATTGTGCTCTTGCAGCAAATTGAAAAAAATTGCACCAACAACTTTTCTGAGACTTTCGTTGCCTACAATTTTCAAATTTGAATTTAGTCTTAAACATTTAATGAATTTGTTCCAAAAACAAAAAATGAAGAGACTTGATCCAATAAAAACTGAGAAAATTGACTCAAAAAAAATTCAAAAATGAACTTCAAAATTTCATGTACGAGCTCCATTGTAGAATTCAGGCCTAATGATTAATCAAGAAGCGATGGGAACGACAGAACCCATGAATATAGAGGATTCTAGTAAAAAAGAATTCTTAGTAATTCATTGGATAGAATGGCGGAATAAACCAGAAACTTTATTATCTATACTAATTTTGATTATGAATCTCATGGGATAAACATCAAACTTAAATAGAGCGAAAAGGGTTTTCCATGAGATGGGAAATGAAAACTATTAGCCCCACGCGAAGTTTTTGAATAAGTGATTGTCTGCTAATGAGCAAGGAATATCCATCTTTCTGCTAAATATGATGTATTGAACTCATAATTCATTATAGACTATTTATGAATGTCAACTAAGTATCGTAAGTAAATTGTTCCCGATTGTTCAATCATTTGATAACCAGAGTCATTCTTTGATAAATGATCACTATGATTCAGACTCAATTGGCCATCTTTGTTCAGTTCTCCACCTTAAGGGCAGACAAAAGCAATGTCACTCGATCTTTATCAAACTGACTGCAATCTTTTTCCGTCCGTGAGGATCCCACAAAAGCGCCTTGAATCAAGGGATCCCTTATATATGATGCAAGATGGATCTTTTTCTATCACTGATCAGAGATTTCTCTATGAAAAATACGAATCGGAGTTTGAAGAAGGGGAATGAGAAGGATTCCTCGACCCGCAACAAATAGAGGAGGATTTATTCAATCACATAGTTTGGACTCCTAGAATATGGAGCCCTCGGGGCTTTCTAGTTGATTTTATCGAAAGGCCTAATGAGTCACACTCCATGTTCTAAGAAATATCTACAGAGGAAAAAACGGAGTCTTTGCCTAAAAAATGCGTTGACAAAAGGTAGATGGATAGAACCTTTCAACAAGATAATGCTTTTTCAACTCTCTCAATATAGAATCTATTGCAAACATATATGCCATGGTTCTTTACTTCGACAAGGTGAAAATATCTAAATTTGATATTTTTAAATACTTTTTTAGACCTATTCCTGATACTAAGTAGCAGTCAAATATTTGTATCCATTTTTCATTATATTATGCATGGATTAGATATATCATAGTGAATTCTTCAGAAAAAATTGTGTCTTCCACAAAGGAATCTGAAAAGTGAGATTTCGAGTAAGTCTTTTCATATTCTTCTTCAGTTTGAAGAAATGATTCATCCAAATAATGAGTCATCATTGATATCGCCACATCTGAGATCACCAAATGTTCGTGAGGTCCTTTATTCAATCCTTTTCCTTCTTTTGTTGTTGGACATATTGTTTGTACACATCTTTTCTTTGTTTCCCGAGCCTATAGTGAGTTACAGACAGAGTTCAGAAAGATCAAATCTTTGATGGTTCTATCATACATGATTGAGTTGCGAAAACTTTGGATATGTATCCTACATCTGAACTGAATTCTTTCTGGTTAAAGAAACTTTTTCTAGTTTTTCCAACTGTTGTTCCCCTCCCAAGGGCAGGTTCTTACGCGTTACTCACCCGTCCACAACTGGAAACACCACTTTTTGTCCGACTTGCATGGGTTAAGCATGCCGCCAGCATTCATCCCCAGCAAGGATCGAAATCTCCAAGAGATTCGTAGTTGCATTACTTATAACTTCCTTCTTCGTTGACAAAGCTGATTCGGAATTGTCTTTCATTCCATGTCATAACTTGTATCGACTCTTCCTTCTTTGTTTGATTCGAGGGGGTCCCGTTGAATTGCTAATAATTAAAACTATGTTTTATCGTGTTTTTGAAAAATGAACTTAATTAGATTAGTAGATTACGAACATATAGTATTTCTTAGGTGTTGGGTCTTATCGATCCGCTTTATTTCATTTGATTGCTCATGCTTATTCGAAAGCTTTGTTGTTTTTAGGATATGGATCCATTAATCATTCAATGGAAGCTATAGTTGGATGTTCTCCCGATCAGAATATGATTCTTATGGGCTATCTGAATAGGATGAACCACTCCGTGGATATCTTTACTTCGGAACAAAACAATTATAATTAGGCTCGTTCAACTGGAATGTGTATTATAAATCTATATAGGGGATCTTCCAATTGAGAAGATCTATCAACCTGAGACGAAGAGAAAGGTCTATCTATTTTATTTAGTTATTCATTTGATTTGTTATTGAAACTATGCATCTATTTATCAGTAAAAACCACTACACGTTTTGCTTTTGTTGTACGAATTCCGGGTTTCGCTAGTATATGTTCGTCACATTCGCGTTTCAATTCTTCCAAGTCACTTGTTAATTTGTATGACCATCGAAGAACTTTTTTAATTATTTCATGGAAATAAATAAAAAATTTTATAAAGGTTTGATCATTGTTATCAGTTATAACGACATCAAATAAAAATTTGAAAATTTTTTCTTCTTTGGGAATACTTCTTCTTAATGAATTTTATAAAGGTTTAATCATTGTTATCAGTTATAACGACATCAAATGAAAATTTGAAATTTTTTTTCTTCTTTGGGAATTTTTTCTCCCTCTTATAAGGGCTTTCGATAAGCATTTCTTCTTCTTAATGAATTTTTTCTTCTTTGGGAATTTCCAGATATATTGCTCAAAAGAATCAGCATAACACCCCTAGTCGATTGGAATTGAGAAAATTTTGTCTCTATTGTTATAAACATACAATTCACGAGGAAATCAAGAAATAGATCAAATTTAGTGCTTGTATGTCAACTTTTATTATAAGAATATGAATAATTATAGTATCTATATTATATATATATATATATATTTATTTAATATAAACAAACAAATCAATAGAAAGAAATCAAATCCTATATTCTTAATTCTATATAGAAACTCTATCCTATATAGAAATAAAAATCATAGAAATAGAAATCATTTTTTTATCCGATCAAAATATGATTTTAGAGATAAGGAATAAAAACATTAGGAATAAATCTAAGCGACCTTTACTAAATCCAAGCGATCTTTTCACAGGCGTTTGCCCCCGATCCATTCGGGGGATCGAGTTGACGATCCAAAGCTAAGGATGGACGATGCTATGTACAACTAGCCTAATTGATAAACCGTATTTTTACATGTTTTTAAATTAGGTTTTTTCCCATTTTTAGAGTTTTTGTGCTCTTCTTTACCAAAAATGGTAATTTTCTTGTATTAATAGCGTTAAAAGTTATTTCAGGTCGAACAATGCATTTTGGAGCAATTTGGACTCATATAGAGTAAAAGTCAGTTTCTGGACAGTTTCGATGCATTAGAAAGATCGTCCAAGAAAGAGGTCTTGCCCTCAATGGATTTCGGTAAAATTTTGACAGATGCTAGCATTTTGAGTTAACCTTAAAACGAAGTTAGTTTCAAGGCAATTGGATATATGGATGAAAAGTTACAAGCATTTTTACAAAAACTGGTCCGTCCGTTCTGAAGCTGGAATGTGCCCATAAATGAGCTATGATCGGGTTTCGGCAAAGATCATGCACCAGTCGGTGCCACCAATCTCCCTGACTGGTTGGCGGACATTTGCGCACCGATCTAGAAAAAAATAACCACTAAACCGGTGCTAGCCTATTTTCGACCCAAACTTAACCTTTTTTTTCTTCAAAAGACCCAAACTTAACCTAAACCGACTTTTCTTGACCTAATACTATAAATACCTGTTTTTAGCCTTTTGTGAAGGTATATCCACCCTATTAGAACGAAAATAGCTTAGAAACAGAGGCAATTTGTCATTCACCTCAATGGAGATTTCGATCTCAAGCATTGCTTTTGAGAGATAGATTCGTACTCTTGTACCATTATAGAGAAGTTCTCTAAACTCTTATTGTTTCTAATACTATTTAAGATGTTTTATCTTTATTTTGATTTCTTTTCACCTCTTTCCAAGTGTGATTTGTCGTTTGTTGGGTTGTAGAGAATCAAAGGATCCATGAATTCATGAGTTTATCTAGTTGATGTAGGGAAAAGTCAATTGGTTCTTCATCTTTGCTTGATCTTAATCTTATAGCTAATTTGATCACCTAGTTACTTTTCTTAAGTAGATTTACATTTTAAAATCTTGATTAAGTCACCGGAACTAGTATTTGATGGGAAAACTGATATAGGCAACGAAAGTGGATCTATAAAGGTATGTGAACAATTGAATCTTGAACGAGTTAATGCATGTTTAAATATCAACAAGAACGTCCAAAAGACATTGTCCCTTGGCCTTTTAAGCACAATCCCAAACCTCGAGAGTGGAGAGGATTTATATTTGTGATTTGAGTTATAGAATGGTGTTTAATGTTTTCCTGAAAATCAATATTTTAGAATCATGTTTCCATAAGATTTATCTACTGCCTAGCGTTTTTAACTATTTGATTTACCTTCGTTTTATGTAATCACTTTGTTTTACTTGCTGTCTCGTTTAGTTTAGTAACCAAAAACCCAAAAATCATATCTTGTTTAAGCTTAATTTGAATCTTGACAAGTTGTAATGCATGTTTAGTCTCATGTGGATTGATACCCTTAATACTATCACAATGTTGTGCGCTTGCAGCTGAGTGATACTCATCTTGGGTGAAGAATTTTACCCCATCAAGTTTTCTGGCTTCGTTGCCGGGGACTTTTATTGCCTACAATTTTCTGATTTGAGTTTAGACTTAGATGTTTCTCTTTCATTTCTTTTGTTTCCTTTTTACTTGTTTTTGTTTTTGTTTTGTTGTAGGACGTAATGGAGCCAAGGATGGACGAGCATATGCACGACCATCCCATTCACCAAGATGACCAGCAGCTTATTCATCCCCTTCAAGAGCTGCCGCAGTTAAGAGAGAAACACGGACAATCGAATTCTTTTCGTCTTGCCTGACTACTTTAACTTGATGGTTCTGCTCACACTCCAGTACTTCTCAGCCACTCTCATGCTCTTCTCTTGCTGAGCAGAACACCAATTCAACCTCTTATTCACTAGAATCAGGAGTTTGAAATCAAGCTAATGCTTATCGCTTTGATCTCTCTACATTAATTCAATGTCTCCCTCAGGATCCGTTGGACCATGTAGACACTTTTGAAGACTGCTGCAATACCACTAGCATCAAAGGAGTTTCACAAGATTATCTTAGATGCAAGCTTTTCACTTTTTGAGTAGCATGAAAAGTACTTTGCTGGGTGAGATCACTTCCACCGAATTCAATCACCACATATGATAATTTCAAGGGAGCCTTCCTTGCTAAATTCTTCACAAAGCGGAGAGCTTTACTTATTTGAAGTAAGATCTACAATTTCTAGCAAGGACCTATTGATCCTTTTCACAAAGCATTGGGTCGATTCAAAGACTATACAAGAGAATGCCCACAACATGATTTTTCTGAAACAAGTTTGTGGAATACTTTTTACGAAGGTGTAAGGTGTGAGTATAAATTTTCGGTGGATATTGCAATGTAATGGTAGTTTCATGAATCAACAAGTAAAACCTGCAAGAATCTTGGTTGAAAACCTTACAGAGAGTTGTAGCAAGAATATGCCAAGTTACAAAGAAATTATCATGACAATCAACGCGGAAACCACTTCTTCTTTGATTTCAGAGATAAATAAGATAATTTTTTCTTTTTATACAGAAGAAGCATGACCTCAACAAGTTCTACATGGTCTGAAAGAGGCTGATCATGGTCCTTTTTGAGAATATTTTGAGCAATATCCATAATATCTTCAAGAACAATCAGTTAATCTCATAGAAGGCTGAAATATGAGTTTTGGCAATCGAGCTCTCTACAGAGGACTTCGTTCCCAACAAAGGTTCTACACTTAAGAAAACGTTCCTCATGGAGCATATTTCAAGACCCAACAACATTATGCTAAGGCGAATCAAGATGGTTCCTATAGATCGAATCAACAATCCAATTTCGGTAATAATCCACAAGCTGATTCTAGAAGACATCAAAGAGGGGAATTTGAATCAATGGAAAACCACCTACAGAATGAGATAAGATATATTCACAAAGGAACTTATTTCAAGATAAGTCAAGTTCATCTAGACATCATAGACAAGCTTGATACACTCTCTTCCCATGTAAAGCAACTAGATCTTCAAATTGTCAATATTGCTAGTTCTCTTAAGAAACCATCCGATTTTCTTCTTGGACAAACTGAGGTTAATCCAAGGAAAGAGCACATTGCAAATATTCAATTAAGAAGTGCAAAAATCTTAAAGAAGTTAAGAAGCTTGAGAATCCCCAGGAGAAAGATCAGCCCATACTTTCAACCCTTAAGGAGGAAACCGTTGAGAAAGACAAAGCTCTCCAAGAAAATGCTGAGAAAGATGATGATATCCAAGAAAACGTGGGAGAATATGAAGATCCACCTCCTTCACCACGAGTCTAAAAGCCTAGGATATCTTATCCCAATGATTTGAAGAATCCCAAGAAGAAGAAAGAACAAACAAAGCTTAAGGACCTTGTAAGCCAACTGACTGTAAGGGTTCCTTTCGTTGATGCTTTTATTATCATACCAGTTTAGAGGAAATACATGAAGAGTATCTTGACCAGCAATGTGAGTCTAGAAGAAGGCGTCATGATGATTACTAAAGAGTGCAACACCGCCTTACAAGGCAAAATAACTTGAAGATCCAAACAGCTTTTTACTCTCTTGTGAAATTGAAGGTACAACCTTCAATAGGTCTCTTCGTGACCTTGGAGCAAGTGTCAATATGATGCCATATTGACTAGCTAAATGTCTCAGAATCACAAATTTCAAACTCACCAAGATTCAATTGGTTTTCGCGGATTGCTCAGTAAAATGTCCAATTGGTGTAGTTGTTGACATACGAGTTATGATAGGTAACTGCTTAGTCCCAGCTGACTTTGTGGTCACTGAATTGGACAAAGAAACATATAGATCCTATCATCCCTACATGTCCATTCTTAGCTATAGCAGAGACAATCATAGATGTAAGGTGATAACACTATTATTTTACAATTTTTAGTTGGATTTTTATTTATTTGCAGGTTTTTAACGCTTTTTTGATCTCTAGAGGTAGTTTTCTCTTATTTGTGATTTTAGGGACAAATCAGGTTAAATCATCAAAAATAATGGAGAAACTTGCTAATTGGACCTCATTAATATTACCAAGCAATTTTCATTGATAGATCAAGAAGAAGGAGGCTCAAACACTTGAGTTTTGCATTTTACCAATCTGGACAGATTCTCATCATCAGAAAGATCACCATGAAAAATGGTCTTCACTTCATTGGATTGAGCTGGAATTTGGTTAGAAGTTGGAATTTAGAGTTAGCTTTTAAATTCAAGTGGTTTGAAGTCATTTAGAGCTGTGACCAATAAGTTATAGCCGTTTAAGCAAAGACATGTCTGTTTGTCTCAGAAATGAAGGAAGTAGAGCAAGATTGAAGCTATGACTAGGTGGTGGAATTGCCATCACTGGCAGAGTGCTCATTTATGGCACACTCCGATCACAGAGGCATTTCATGGTCAGAGATTGATTTCGGCTCATATCTTTCGGTTCGCTTAACCGATTTTGATTCCGCAAGAACCGACATAACCAAGGACGACCTAAGAAACACTAGCATTATAAATAACTGGTTTTAGCCTTTAGAATAGAGAGAGCCACGACATTTTACAGAGAGATACAGAGTTGTCAAAAGCTTTTAGAGATATTTTCTTTGTTCTTCAAGTTTCCAAGTAAGTGTTCTGTGGAGAGATCCATTCTATACTTTGTCACAGAGAAGATTTCTTTACTCATGATCTATTCTATGATGTTCTATATCATTGATTGCTTACTGCTTTTTGTGTTCCATGATTGAGTAGTTCATTAGTTAGGTTTTTAGGCTTCTCAAAGATATCATGTTATCATGAGATGATAGTATTTGATTAGGGATTCATATAGTTTTTATCTTGGTTGATCTTTATGCATGATTACTGTACAGCGCATTTAGTAGTCTATCCATTGGTAGATTTTTATTTTAGAAGCTTGTTAAATCACCGGAACTAAATCTTTGGCAAGCTGAGTTACAAAGAGGCTTCGAAAGTAGATCGCCTTGGCTCAGTGAACTTATCGAAACTTATATCCATATAATGCATGTTTATTTATTACAAGGTCGTACGAAAGTTGATGTCCCTTGATACTTAAGCATAGAATCCTGAATCTCTAAAGTGGAGAGGATCTAAATTAGTGTTTTTGAATTCTAGACGTTGCTTCATTCTAATCCCTAAAAAAATTGGTTTCTTCTATGATGCATGATTCTATGCGAATGTCCTATGTGCTTAACGCTTTTTCCCATTGATTTACATCCTTTTATTTATTTTAAGTTTTGTCTTTTACTTTTAATTTCACCAAACAAGCTTTCTATTTTCTGTTTTAGCTCAAATTGATCCTGAAATTCGTAGTGTAAGATTAGAGTCCTCATGGGACCGTTAACCTAAAGTATTGCAACTACGTTGTTCACTTGCAGCAGTAGTGTCTTTTGAGTGAAATTGGACACACTATCAATCTTTATAGCGCCATTGTCGGGGACTTGATTTGTTACCTATGAACTTTTCTTGATTGATTGTAGTCTAGAACATTTTTTATTTTCAGTTTTTACTTTTTTTTCGTTTTACTTTTTAGGTTTTATGCAAAGGAGATCTTCTTTGGATGATCCATCTACAGTCAATCCTCCCATTGAAATCATTGACCGTACTTTAAGGAGACAAAAGAGATAAAGATTTGCTATGGAAAATCCAAACCAGAATCCTCCTCACGGACAACCACATCTTGTGGACAATCAAACCGTTCTCATTAAACAAGGAGACATGACTGCTGGCCATGTACTTGCCGTCACCCCTGTTGCCCTTCTTCCACCTCACACCAACTTAAATTCTCTTGTAGGACTTCAATGAGTCCAAGAAAACCCAGAAGAACCTCTTGGTGTTGCCCCTGTTCCACAAAACCAACTCGGAAGAGGAAATGCACATGTACAAGTGGATAACCCACAACAAATTCCAGCTGTGCATTTAGTTGGGTTACAGCAACTCCCACAACTACTTTAAGCCTTTATTAACCAATGTTTACCTCATAATCAGCCTCCTCAAGGGCGAGCTCATCAAAATCAGCCTCATCATCCTCAAACTATTGAAGATTTTGATTCTTATGATGCATTCTTCTTGGATAGGAATCCAATTCTTCCTCCATGACCTCACCTCATATCATAGCCTTGGTGATGCAAAATCAATTCCATGGTCTGTCCACATAACATCCTCTTGATCATATCGACACATTTGAAGAGATATGCAGTACTACGCATACAAATGGAGTTCCACCAGACTACTTTAAGTGTAAGCTCTTTACATTCTCACTGAATGAAAAAGCTCTTAGATTGATGAAGTCGTGCCACCACAATCCATCACCACATGGGACGAATACAAGGAAGCCTTTCTGAACCAATTCTACAGTAAGCAGAGATCGAACTACATTCGAAGCAAAATCTCAGGCTTTTAACAAGGACCTACAAAATTCTTCCATGAAGCATTAGAAAGGTTCAAGGAGTGCACAAAGGACTGCCTAAACTATGAAATCTCTGAAAGAAATCTATGGAACATAGTCTACAGTGATATCAACCATAAATACAAGCTTTCTCTAGACACGACCAACAATGGAAGCTTTATGACCAAATCCGTGCCTGAAGCCAAGTTTTTGACCGATAAGTTAGCTTCTAGTTACGCTAATAGTGGTCCTATTTATGATAGAAACGTGGATGGATCCATCAATTTAATAGAAGCTGTGCAAATTTCATAACTAAGACGATGATTTCTCAACTACTAAAAGATAAACGATGAGTTCATGCTATCGAGACCATTGGAGACGCCAATAAAGCTCCAAATATGGAGTATTTAGAAGATGGAATAGAGGATAATGAGGAAGAGGTGAACTGCATTGGTGGAAATTTTGGAAACAAGGGATACACCCAAGGATACCGAAACAACTCAAATATGTCCTACCAGAACACTAACACAAAGAAACCTCAAGATCAGTACTATTCGCCTTAAAACACCCAAAAAGGAGCTTCCTATCAGCCTTAGCAACAACCTTTTAACAAAGTAATTGACAAAGAGAAGTAACCATTCACTTATCCTCAAGCCAATGCATCGAATCTGCAGGAGAGCAAGCTTGAGATAATGCTGAAGCAAATGTCTCAAGATATGAAACAAAACCACAAGGAAGTTAATGAGAGGCTGGAAAATGTCTACAATGAGCTTATCAAAAAGTATGAAGCCATTGCTACTCATGTCCAGAAGCTTGAAGTTCAAACCACTCAAACAAGTGAAGCTGTCAAGAAATAGGAAAAACCTGGCGAAATCCTTCTGCGAGGTCGCCAACTTAAAGGAAGCTAAGAAGATCGTGTCTACTGATAAGAAACCTATTCAAAACTTCAATTATCAAGTAAAATCACCTCTGAATTTTTTACCAAACGAATCTAAGAAAGCTTACAGGAAGAGAATCAAGACGATTCCTTTAGAGAAGATCGAATGCCCAAGGAAGTTCATCATTTCTTGCTCAATAAATAAAGTTGGGACTGATGATTGCTTATGTAATACTGGCTAATGTGAATATTATGTCACTAAACATGGCTCTAGACTTAGGGCTCTCAAACTTTCGACCATCTCGAATCTCTATCGAGTATGCTGATATGTCTACATTCACACCATATGGATTTTTGCATGATGTTCTGCTTGAAATAGGAGGATTTATCATACCTATTGACTTTCAAGTTATTTTTTAGTAAAGGAGGAAAGAAAAATCCATTGATCCTTGGTTTCCAATTCTTAGCTACTGCTAGAGCGATCTTCGATTTCCCTAACAAAAGGATTTGCTTAGCAAGAGTAAACAAGCAAGTCTATTACCCTGCCGTGAGCTACACATCCAGAGAAAATGAAGCTATTTTGGAGGAAAATAATTTTAGTATAGACCCTAGAGATAGCCATAAGACATAACAAGTCTCAAAGAAAGAAGCTACATCCATCAAAACGCCAATTTCTTCAAAACCGGCGAAAATGGATGCAAAGAGAGATTATTGTGCCATCAAGGTATAAACTGACCTTTTCTCGGTCCTGGATGAAGAAGAGGATGTGGTTTACAAGTTTCCAACATCCTATGCTAAAGTCAAGATCCGAATACCCATTGGTTTTGATGTGAAGAACAATGAAATTTACAAAAAGAAGTTCGAGAACACTCTTAAGCTATTCTCAAAAGAAATTGTGATTTATGAAGCTATTGGAGGCACGCTTAATAATATCAAATCACCCTCTACATCACACATTCCAGAGACTAAAGAGACTAAAGGAACCACAATTTCTTTAGTGGAAACCAATCACGCCTAAAAAATGAAAGAAATCGAGCTAAAGACTCAAAACAAGCGCTTTGTGGGAGGTAACCCATATGGTTTAAAATTTTTCTTTTAATTTTCTAGGACTTAATTAGATGTCTAATAGTTAGTTTTTATTTTTGCAGAATTTTAGAAAATAAAAAAAAACAAAAAATTTGGACTTAAGAACAAACCTGAAAGTTGTTGTGACTGGATGACGATTGACAAAATATTGGAGTGTGCCAGAGTATGGTAGTCGACCGGTGTCAGGAGCAGAATGCCTCTGAATCAGTTTTTCATTTCCAAGAAAACGAATCCAAATCGTCTAAGCCATCTCCTGGACCATTCCAAACATTCATTTTATACTGGAGAAAGATGTTAAGGACCGCCAATAAAGCTAAATCCTCAAATCAAAAATTTTTGGAACAAAGTGATGATATCATGAAGAACCAAAAAGATAAACTTGAGAAATACCATCATTTGATCATACTGAAGCACTGAGAGCTATCGTGGAGAGTCTTAAACAATACCAAAAGAGGTAAACAAAATCCGAACTTCATTTTTTATAAACTAACACTATATGATAGGTGAGATGCCCGAGAGAAAGCGACCTTGGAACGGTCAAAAACAAAAGTTGCCCAGAGGATCAAGTTTTTTAACAAAAGGAAACATGGAGATTTCCAGTACCCACCAAGCAAATCAACTCAAACCATCAAAGATGCCTGAGCAAAGTGACCATTTTAAACAAAAAAATCCGGTTAGAATTTTGATTTTTCAAATTTTAATTTTTGGCTAACATTACGTCTTTGCCACCTAGCCATTGAGCTTGACTAAGCCAAAAGTGTCACTTTAAGATAAGGATCTGGTTACAGACTGAAAATTCACCATATGACTTTAAAGATCCGAGCAACAACGACCAACTATCCAAACAAGTTCTTAATCCGGTGAAAAATAAGTTTTAAGAACTCAAGAACGCCTAAATCGTCGTATCTTAAATTCTTTCAGGAAAATCAACCGTAAAAATGTTTTAAAACATGTTGGTGAAATAAAAGACATTATAGAGCATTAACCGACCAACATGAATTCAAAACGACTGATCAAACGCGAAACGACCAAGGAAAACCGAAAACGACCGAGAACATGTCCCGACCGGCCGCCGGAGGCTCTAGGACCGGTGTGTGCCACACCATGGCACGCAACCGGTGTCACGGTCCAAGAGCCCCAACCACGCGTGCCAACTGAGCCTCACGACCGGTTGGCGGATGAACCAACACCGGTTTTTGTCAAGAAAGGCCCAGCGGCCGGTCGCAAGCTTTCCATGCCTCGTCCGCGATGATCCCGACCGGCTGGCGTGAAATGCATGACCGGTTTATGCCAAATTCTGGTCCCCGACCGGTCCTGAGTGGTAAGTATCTCAAATTTTAATTTTAGTGGTCCAAAACCCGGTTTTAACAAAACAACCCAATTTCCCCTAATATACTAAATCAATTTCGAAAATAAGGGAAGGAGAAACAAGAGTATGGTTTTCACTTTAGTATTTTTGGATCTAAACCTCCTAAAACTTCATCTCTTTCTCTTTAGAAAGTTTAAGTTTTATAACCCTAAGAACAAAATTTCAAAACCTTGAATTCTTCGTTCATTTGCTAAAGTTTGGTTGATTTCAATTGAAGAATCTCATTCCTTTTTTTATTCAAGCATCAAATTATGTTCATAAACTCTCTTTCTCTTGAAGTTACAAGTTTTAGGATTTTATAAATTTATTAGATTTAGGATTTTCTTTTCTTAGCTTGATTCTTAGAGATTTCCTTTAGAAAAGCTTGTTGGGTTCATGGGTTACACATACAACATGTTAAGTGGTATGTTTCCACTAGATTTTGAAATTTGAAATTTTTGAACTTTGGAAACCATAAAACTCTGAAAATTTGAGCTTAAATTTGCTAAATGTGCTTGTTCTTAAGCTATTTCCTTATGTATAACTAGGATATGCTAGTTATTTTGCATCATTTGACCATAAAATTGATACTTTTGGTGATGATTTTTTAGCTAAATGTATGAATCTGAAAAGGACTTTGAATTTTTGAGAAATTTGAGTTTTTGCTTGTTTGATGCTTTTGATTTGTTTCTCATATCATTTAGATGTTTCTTGGCTATTACAAATTGCTTTAGAAAACTTTATAGCTCAGGTTTCACTAAGAGATTACTGCAAGCGTACAATTAAGCATGTTGTAGTGGTTCAAGATCGAATCCACAGAGACCAATGATCACAGGAAAAGCTATAGATCAAACACGGGCTAAAGCAAAAAGGAATAGATTGTTGGTGATGCTAAAATCGAAAAGAAAGCAAACCAAGATAGAAAATTGAGTTCTAAATGAATCAGGAAAACATTGGGCACATGGTGTTCTCAGGGAATTCAAGTCATCATCATAGTCATGTTAGTTAACAGAGAAATAGAATTAAGAATCATCTAGAACTCAAATCACTAATTTAGAATCCACCTACTTCTGCAGCGCTAATTTCCTATGTTATAGAATCCTAAAGACTAAATTCCGTTGAATTTCAGATTCTAAACATGAATTAGATTTATGTTTGATAAGTTCACAAAGCACAATAACATCAACTTCCGTTGGCTAAGGACACTTTTCTTGTTTAACACAGATCAGACATTCAAGAAATCACTTTCGGTGTATTGAAAATTCTAAGATCAGAAACTAGGCCGCGAATCCAATTTCAGCATTAAACATAGTGATAAACGAAGATCCAATAGATAATTTCCTAGTCTAACAACCTAACAATGACAAATCATGAAAACCCCTAATGAGAAACCCTAAACCCAATATTAGAACTACTCACGCATATTCAAAGAACAACCACAAGACAAATCAATGAGAAACATCATGTAATTGAATAGAATATGAAAAGAGGGTTCAAAAATCTTCTCCAATTCAAAGTACGGATGAGAGATATTCTCCCTTAGATTACAAAGCTCTCCAAGGTGGCTTAGAGTCTCAAAAACAACATAATAATCACCTAATTTTCGTTTTAATTTAATAACAAAAGGTTCTCTCTTCTTTTTGGGTCCAAAAGAAAATAATTCAGACAAAAAGGAAATTTCAGATCTAGAATTGGGCAGGTGATCGATCGATCAGACTCATGATCGATCGATCGTAATTCTCCATAATTGGCTGATCGATCGATCAATGTTCTGATCGAGCAATCACAACTCTGATCGAGCGACCATCTTCTCCTGTGTTGATTCCTTCTTCAAATCTTTATCACAAATCTCCAGAATCATGTTGAAACTTCTCCTTCCCCTCAAATGCACCCAAAGTCTAAGAAACCTGAAAAGAACAAAAGAAACCTCCAAAAACGACAAATGTACATAATAAAAACTATAATCTCTAAGTAAAAACCGTAATAAAAACCGATAAAAACGCAATATATCAATTCCCTTTGAATTTTTCAAGAGATTCATTGTCTCGTTGAGTTCTTGATTTTGTAGGACATTTGACAATGGACAATGAGGAGATTGTGAGGAAATCAACAAGGATAGCTATCCGAAAGGAAATACCTCTAAAGATTCATGAACCAAGAAATCCTTCGAAACCCGGAAAATCCAAGAAGTTGAAACTAACCACTAAGGAGAATTCAAAGAAGGTCACAAAGAAGCATGGAAAGGATATAGCTAATGAGAGTGAAGCTACTTTGAGTGATGAATTGGATGAGAATGGAGAAGAGACACAAGGAGAAGAGATGGTTTTTGTTCCAGTTTCTATTATCAACGATGTGCCCAAGTCTCCACCACCAAAGAAGCAAAGAAAGTCAAGAGAAAAGGGACCTAAGCTCACAGTTTTGGCACCTCTGGAACCGAGAAGAAGAGCTGTTGGACCTAAGATGGATCCAAGTTTCTCTTATGGAGCATTAGTTTCTCCTATAAAGGTTCAAGCTCCATTGAAGATCCACTTCCCAACACTTGATGCTCTAGGATTGACAAGAGACGTCACATGGTTCTTGGAAGCTTTGAAGTTGAGAGCTTTTGTATAACTTTTTTCCCGGTCTATGAGGAACTTACCAAGGAGTTCCTTAGCACTATTGAGCTCTCATATCCCAAGGAAAAACGAGCTAAGGCTCAAGATGGAGTTCTCATTTTCTCATCTAGATGTACCACTTACTCTTTGACTACTGGTGAGTTGCGTGAGATTTTGCATTTAGAGTGTTTAGATGAAGCCAAGTGTAGCTCGGATCACATGGCCTACAATTTTTGGGACCGATTTGCTCATGAGACACTTAGGTCAGGGCATTCAGAGGAGGCCAAGATTGGACATCCAGTGGTTCGATATGTGCAAAGGCTCATCTCATAGAGGATCTTCAGTTGGACCGAGCAACGTTCAGTACTCAGAGATAAGTTCTTCATCCTCATCTATCCTTTGGTATTAGTCCTCAGAGATCCAACTATGGCGCTCTCATTTCTAGGAGGATGATAGGTGTGAAGCACGAGACTGCTATGGAGACTAGAAAGCTCAACTATAGGTCTTATTTTGGAGAGATCATCACTGTTATCTTCACTTATATAGGAGTAGACCTGAGTGATTAGACACCTATGGATTGCAATGGATCGCTGTATCTTTCAGCACTTGCTAGATCTCGCTATCTTGCGGATTGGATTCAGGGTACTGAGACCTTTGCCTGCCAGTTCATGTCTCTTCATGACACATGGCCGACCTGCGACATTCTACCTTGCTCGTCACTTCCATCTCCGCAGGAAGGTCACACTCTTTTCGACCCTTATCCTTTTCAAATTTTAAGGAGATCCTAGAATTCCCCATCCTTGGAATGAGGGACTATCATAGGGCCAAGGCTTTTTTTGCCAAGGTTGTTGCACGAGTAGGAGGATCACTTCCTAGGAGCATGGTTGCTTAAGATTCTGTACCACAAATAGAGTGTTTGGAGGATCTTCGAGCTGCTTTAGCTACAGAGAGGAGTAGGAGAGTTTGACTGGAGAGGATGATGAGCAGAGTTTTTCGTGTTCTGAGACATGTTGTACCTGGAGTTTTAAGGATTACTCGCAGAGAGAGAGAGAGCTGAGCCAACTGATGATGGAGACCTAGAGAGTTTCCCTCTAGTTTTAGACTTTGGACATGGTGCAATTGAGACATCAGACATGGCTCAGAGTGACTCCTCAGCCCACGCAGGATACACTCCCACACAAGATCCGAACACAGTTGTGAGCAGCCACACCCCGGATGTTTCACATTCAGCAGACTTTTGAGTTTTATCAGGTGTCATTGTTCGAGTAATTGTCTTTTTCATTTCATTTTTATTTTTATTTTATTGAGTCTGTTATTCCCTACTGTTGATTGCTTTTGCACCGAGATAGTGCAAGGTAAGTCCGAAGAGATTTATCCGTTACTAACGTCTTTTTTTTTATGTACTTTTTATTTTTATTGAGTCATTTTTATGTTTTATTGAGTCAAAACTTCTTGGAATCTATGATCTTATGTTGCTGAATTTTTTTGTTTTGTGCTAACTTTCGTGTTATTCCTATAATAGTTATTGACTGCAGATTTTACTGAACAGAAACCTATAAGTGGATCAACCTACCATGACGACCATGACCCGTAGGACTCGGATTTTCAAATTTGGTTCCACCTTAAAAGGAATTTAATTTCTCATCTTGGGGTTTGGTATACTCTGGATAGACTCCTCTTTTAGGGATTTTCAAAGTTGGTTCCACCTTAAGGTTCGATGAAATGAGCAAAGGGGCAAATATCTTAAATATTTTGAACCCAATAGACTCATGGAGACTTATTCTACTTGTGCTTAATTTAGAAAATAAAGAAAATAAAAGAAAAGAAAAGAAAAAAGAGAAAAAGTGATTGATAGAAAAAATAAAATGACACCCTAAAAAGTAGGGAAAAATCGATTCTCAAAGGGGTTTGATAGAAAAATAAATTGATATCCTAGAAAAGTATGGAAAATCAACCTCTAAAGATAAGAATAGAACGCGGATAGGACTTTACAAAGGTTTTATGTGGCTGGTAACTTGATTGAGTAATGATTCAATTGTTCTTATATCAATATTCCCTCGATGAGATCGCACCTTTGAATTAATAGGAGACAGTAGATATGCCGTTTTCTTTTGTGATTTTGGCTCAAATTGGGATGGTTTCTAAGCAAAAGGGGAGTACGTGGAAGCTGGTTTCTGTATGTTGGTGTTGCTGTTTTCATATGACCGAGAGGAACCCAGGGCAATGTTTCAGACAGCAAAGGTTTGTTTCCTAGTATTCAAACTTCTTTTTCGTTCTTGGATTTTCTTTGCTTGAGGGCAAACAAGAAGATAAGTCCGGGGAAGTTGATAATACTATTATTTTATTATTCTTATTTGGATTTTTACTTATTTATTTGCAGGTTTTTAACGCTTTTTCGACCTCTAAAGGTAGTTTTCTCTTATTTGTGATTTTAGAGACTAATCAGGTTAAATCATTAAAAATGATGGAGAAATGTTCTAAATGGACCTCATTCATATTACCAAGAAAGTTTCATTGACAGATCAAGAAGACGGAGGCTCAAACACTTGAGTTTTCCATTTTACCAATCTAGATATATTCTCAGCATCATAAAGATCGCCATAAACGAAGGTCTTCCCTTAATTGGATTG
The DNA here is from genome assembly GCA_900406275.1 of Anastatica hierochuntica. NCBI lineage: Eukaryota > Viridiplantae > Streptophyta > Magnoliopsida > Brassicales > Brassicaceae > Anastatica > Anastatica hierochuntica. The sequence continues at coordinate 30,199 of OVAN01002735.1, forward strand.
AGCTGGAATTTGGTCAGAAGTTGGAACTTTGAGTTAGCTTTCAAATGCAAGTGCTTTGAAGTCATTTGAAGTTGTGACCGAGAAGTTATACCATTTAAGCGAAGACATGTCTGTCTATCTCGGAAATGAAGCAAGTGGAGGAAGATTGAAGTTGTGGCCAGGTGATGGAGTTGCCACCACCGGTCGAGTGCTCATTTATGGCACACTCTGGTCATAGAGGCATTTCATGGTCAGAGACAAATTTCGACTCATATCGTTCGGTTCGCTTAACCGATTTTGATTCTGCAAGAACCAACATAACCAATAATGACCTAAGAAGCCCTAGCATTATAAGTAATTCTTGTTAGCCTTTATAATAGAGAGAACTATTAAATTTTACAGAGAGATACAAAGACGTTACTAGCTTTTCGAGATCTTTTCTTTGTTCTTTGGAGAGATCTATTCCATACTTTGTCACAGAGAAGATTTCTTTACTCTTGATCTATTCTATAATGTTTTTCTCATTGATTGTTTGCTATTTTTGTGCTCCATGTCTGAGTTGTTCAATAGTTAGGTTCTTAAGCTTCTCAAAGAGATCATGTTATCATGAGTTGCTAGTATTTGATTAGGGATTCATATAGTCTTTATCTCGGTTTATCTTTATGCATGATTACTCTATAGTGCATCTAGTTATCTGTCCATAAGTAGATTTTAATTCCAAAAGTTTGTTAAATCACTTGAACTAAATCTTTGACAAGATGAGTTACAAGGAGGCTTTGAAAGTAAACCGCCTTGGCTCAGTAAACTTATCGAAAGCTATATCCATATAATGCATGTTTATTTATTACAAGGTCGTACGGAAGTCAATGTCCCTTTGATACTTGAGCATAGAATCTAGAAACTTGAAAGTGAAGACGATCTAAATTTGTGTTTTTAAGTTCTAGACGTTGCTTAATTATAATCCCTAAGAAAATCAGTTTCTTCTCTGATGCATGATTGTCTGCGAATGTCCTATGTGCCTAACGCTTTTTCCCATTGATTTACATCTTTTATTTATTTTAAGTTACTGTATTTTACTTTTAAACTCACCAAACAACATTTTTATTCTCTGTTTTAGCTCAAATTGATCCTGAAATTCGTAGTGTAAGATCGGAGTTCTCGTGGGATCGATAACTTGAAGTACTGCAACTATGTTGTCCACTTAAGCAGTAGTGTCTTTTGGATAAAACTTGAAACGCTATAATAAGGGGAGGAAAGATATATCTGCATCTTGGATACTTAATAATGCAATTTGAAGTTGACAATTCTATACAGAAACCAACGTTTAATGGACATGCTTTTTGGGTGGATCAATTGACCGAATCCTCTGGCAAAGTCTATGAAGAACTTATTCTAAATGATTCCTGGGAGATAGCCCTAACATAAATCTAAGAAGAAGACAGATATTTCAACAATGAATTAGAATGGTTTGTCAAGAGACTGAATTATGCAGAAGTTCATAGTAAACCTAAAGAATTTGTGGACTTGAAAGATGAAGAAAAAGAACCAAAAGCCTCCAAAATCGGTCCTTAGGAGATCCACGACCCTTGGAGTGAACTAAAAGCTCCTAAGGTTAAGCTCAAGGAGCTTCCAGGGGGACTATATTATGTTTCCTAGGCCTTAACAAGATATATCACGTCATCATCAATTTCAGACTTAAATACAAGAAAAAGCAGCATTGATAGCACAACATCAAAGCTATGAAATGTCACACGCTATCTTCGCCCTAATTATAATAGAACCCCCCC
>OVAN01002736.1:0-31960 GCA_900406275.1 Anastatica hierochuntica
GTCCATTGGGAGTCGGAGGGTCATAAGTCTAGGAGCGATAAGTGTCAAAAACCTTGTTATACCAGGAAAGATACGCCCGAAGGATTCTCGAGACACTTCTCGGGTCAGGAGTCCTTCAGAGCCAAAGCTCACAAAATAGTAAGTTCAGAAAATTTTTCTTTATATTACTTATATTTATAAATTATTTAACTTTTGAAAACTATTTTATATATTTTCAGGCGAAGGATACTAACTCCGCCGACTTCGACTTTCTGCAAGTCCTTCATGCGACAAAGCATAAGGATGGCGTATGGGCTGACGGGAAGTCGGAGAAGCTCTATATGGATGCACACATGGCAATCCTGGATGAAGAAATTCAAGTTAGATCGTCGGATCCTGACTCCCAAGGATCATCTCAGTTCGAGAAAAACAAAATCTTCGTCGAGATAATTTATAATTTAACTTTAAATATTTTAATATTTTTTAGTATGTTTACTAATTTTTATATTTGTATATGTGTAGGCTGCTCCGAAAAAAAAAGAACGCATATTTGGCGTTGGCTCACTCCAGCCCGAGGCGTCTACAGTTGCTGCCGGAGTTCGGGTTACTCAGGGAGATGAAGAGTTACGAGCCGAGATTAGCAGTTTGAAGCAGCAGCTTCTCGACCAGCAGATGTGCTTCGACTTTATCAGACAAGAGTCGGGCTTTAACGCGTGGTGCGAACGGAGGCGGGCGGAAGGCGAGAGTTCTCAACAACAAAACCAGAACCAGAACCAGAACCAAAACCAAGAGTAGATATATTTTTAGTTTTAATTTTAATTATATTTTAGTTTTATGTTTAATATTTGTTTTTTGTTTTTTTTATGGATTTTAATATTATGTGATTAAAAAAGTTTGTTTAGTATTATAAATGTTTTTTCCGAAAAATCTATAATATTAATATTTTAAATTTGTTTTTTTAATATTTTAAATTTGTTTTTTTAATAATAATAAATATTTTCGCGACAAATTAACGTCTGATAGTCGCTATTTCGTCGCTAAAATTTAGCGACGAAATAGCGACTATTACACGCTAATTTGTCGCTATATTTGGTGATAATTAAACGTCTCAAACAATCTCAAATGCGAATTGATCGCAAATTTGGCGACGAAATTAGCGACGTAAAATTGTACTCGCAAATTTTGTGACAAATTAGCGTTCAAAAGTAGCGTTAAATATTGTTAGTCTCTAATTTCTCGCTAAAGTATGTCTCTAATTCGTCGCTAATTAAGCGACGAATTAGAGACGTAAAGCGTTTCGTCTCTGATTTAGCGACGAATGAGAGAGTAAAAAAATCTGCGACTCATGAAACCCGACATTTCTGTTTCCTCTCTATTTCGTTGCTAAAACTAGTTAGCGGCGAATTAGAGACGAATATTTCCGTCTCTACCTGTCTGATTTCTTGTAGTGCCATGGCTGGAGCTATACTCTATTTCTTTATTTTTACAAAGTTGATCCCAAACTAAGGTATAAACTGAAATCTCTCAAGAAAATATATACTCTTCAAATTCCACACGTGGAAATGAGGGGCAACTTTTTGGGTAATGTTATTCCCTTAGAGTCCGACCATAGCCTAGACCAAGAAGATCTAAATAAACTCCCTAGTTGTAGGTGCAAATCAATGTTATTTCCAAAGAACCCATCGCCAAGACGAGGTCATAGTCCAGGTAGGGCGGATATTCCCTTAGTCGGTCTAAATCTTAAGAGATAAGGACAAATGCCTTAATGAATCTAGAGAAATATTCATTATTATAAGATAAACTCGAATATAGAAATTATCCATAAAATATATGGAAATGCTCTAATTCGAAGACTATAAATACAAAAAAAAACGTAAGATTGAGTAGCTTTTTGACCGATGCAAGCTGGCTCCCAAATATTGGGCTTAAGACTCTTTTTTCGATTGGTGGCTTATGATCAATTGAATTAGGGCTTTTAGAGTTAGTTCCGCCTCTTTCTTCTCAAATATCCACCGTAAACCACCGCAAAAAAAAATTTCCGATCTTATCTGTGTGTCGGAAAATCAAAGCTCTTTCTCGAAATCTTTGTTTCTCGACGGGAACTGTAAGTTTCCGGGGAAAACCTCTTCTTAGCTGAGCTCCGCGACTTGGAAAATCTCAAAGGTACTCTTGGGATTGTCTCAAGTACTAAATGGATACTTTAATAGATTAAGCAATGATGAAGATGACTTTAGAAGAAGACGAAGAACCTTTCGTGATGCTAGATCGACCAGAATATTACTCAAGCAAAAGGAACTCTAGAAGTCTAATAGGAAGATTGCTAAACCCAGATGCGTAAAAGATGTCATATTTGATACGAGATATGCCAAGAAAGTGGTAGCTATATGAAAGGGTAAGTGGTATAGCACTTTCTAAAGAGCGTTTTCAATTCATTTCCAAATACAAACAAGATCTGGAAGGTGTTTTGGAGAAAGGAATACACACATTCAATCACTGGTCTATTGTGCTAGATAGATTGGTAGTGAAGCCTCCGATAGATTATCTTCAATATACTCTTGTATGGGTGCAAATGAGAAATATTCCTGTGAATCATTTCGGTGAGAGTGCTCTAAACGCTTTAGAAGAATTTGCAGGAAGAGTAATAGTATTGGCTTTTGATCATGAGAAACCACAAATCAGGGATTATGTAAGAGTAAAGGTATGGCTTGATGTGAACAAACCCTTAAGAAGATTCAAGACTGTTACACTGCCATCAGGTGAAGAAGTGAAAATATTATACTCATATGAAAGAATCTAGAAGAGATGCTTTCACTGCCATAGGTTAACACATTCTCAAGAAAAGTGTCCATGGCTTATAAAGCATCAAGATAGAGACCAAGAACAGGAGACAAATCAAGGAAACAAGGAGACGACTCAAACAAAATCAAACTTTAAGGAAAATGATCCAGTGAGAGGAGTTGTGAGTGAAGAACAAATGGGTACACATCCAGCCACGGGTAGGCCTCGCATTGCACAAGAAGTTCTTGAGGAAATGAGGAAGTATTTGATGGCGTCTTCTAGAGAAGAAAGGATGATACGAGAAGAAATGATCAAGTCATCTTTGGAGAGTCTCCAGAATAATCCTCTAGGACAAAAAACTTTACTGCGACTTGAACCACCTCCGATCATTACTTAAGACATTGATAAAGGAAAAGGGATTGTCTTTGACTTTCAAGAGAAAGAAGAAATGGAGGCAAAAAAAAGAATGGATGTGGATAACAAACTGATGTCAGCAGCAATAAGATCTAGCAGAAATTACTTCCAGGGGAACACAAACAATGGGAGTAAATCTGAAGAAAGAGCTATGTCATTGGTATCTTCTGCAATTCTCTTCCAATCAAAGGGGCATAAAGAAAAACATGAACCTTTATTACCAAACCCTGTAATTATGAAGATCACTGAAGAAGGAGATTGTGGAGTTGGACCATCTGGTAACCGTGTCAAAAAGCATTATCAAAGGAAATGACCAGGAAAGAACTCAAGGAATAACAAGAGATATATAAATCCAGCAAAGCAGGAAAAAGAAGGGGCAAAGGCAAAGATCAAAGGAGTAGCTGTTGAGAAGAAAATATCCTTGGAGATTGCAGAAAACAATGAAAGGAATGCCAAATAGAAGATTGAAAAGGTGATCCTTGTGGTGGGATCGCCAAACCATTAGATGAGTATCCTGTCTTGGAATTGCCAGGGAGTGGGCAAGCGTCACGACTTGGTGATTCCCCGTCTCAAGGAATTGCGTAAAAAACACTTCCCAGAGATTATCTTTCTTATGGAAACGAAGAATAAGCATAGTGTTATGGTAGATCTTCAAGTTTGATTAGGATATGATAATATCTATTCGGTAGATCCTCAAGGAATAGGGGGAGGGTTAGCTTTGATGTGGAAAAAAAAACAGTAGATCTTGACCTTTTGTATGTAAGTAAGAATCTACTGGATTGTAAGGTATCCTTTGGAGCCTCCTCCTTCTTTTTGTCTTGTATATTTGGGGATCCTGTTATTAGTAAAAGACCTCTTTTGTGGGAAAGAATATTGCGTATTGGCGTAAATAGAAAAGGAAGTTGGTGCTGTTTAGGGGATTTTAATGATATTCTCCACAATGGTGAAAAATTAGGAGGACCAAGTAGAAGCAATCTCTCCTTTCAACCATTTGTAAATATGATTAAAGGATGTCGGCTAAATGAATTACCAAGTCACGGAAATGATTTTACTTGGGGGGGGGGGGGGAAAAANCAAGAAGTGGATACAATGCAGATTGGATAGATGTTTCACAAATGCTCAGTGGATGAAACTCTTTCCAGCCTCCAATCAAACATTCTTAGAAAAGAGGGGCTCTGATCATATAGTTGTTCTGGTACGATTGATAGAGTCCAATGACATCCACAGGGGTCAATTTCGTTTTGATAAGAGATATATAAACAACCCCCAAGTAAAAGAAGTGGTACAGAGAGTTTGGAATGAAAGCAACCATGATTCAGGTAATTCCCTCTTTTACAAGATTGGCCATTGTAGAACAGCTTTGAGCAGATGGAAGAGAACAAATCCATGTAATGCCAGAGATAAAATCCACCATCTTGAAGGAGCTTTAGAAGAGGATTAATCTTCAGGACATCCTGATACAAACAAAATGTTCTCTCTCAGGAAAGAATTAGCTTTGGCATACAAGAAAGAAGAGACCTTTTGGAAATAAAGGAGTAGGGAGAGATGGTTAAAAGATGGTGATATGAACACAAAGTTCTATCGTGAATCTGTGAAAAATGCAAGAGCAAGGAACTTCATTGTTAAGCTGAAAGACTCAGAAGGAAATTTCCAAAGAGAGGAAGCATCAAAAGGAAAAATTGCTGTAAATTATTTTAATGAGCTCTTCTCTTATGACTGCTCTTATGATTACAGAGATTTCTTTGAAGGATTCCAGGTAAGAGTCACATCAGACATGAACACAACTTTAATTGATACAGTGAGCAAAGAAGAGATCAAGAAAGCTGCCTTTGCTATTAAAGCTAGAAGTGCTCCAGGACCTAATGGTATGTCAGGCCTTTTCTTTCAGAGATATTGGGATGTTGTGGGTAATTTGGTTACGGTGGAAGTGCAAAAGTTTTTTCAAGAAGATATTCTACCATCTGAATGAAATTACACATATTTGTTCCTCTTACACAAGAAGACTAATCCAGAAGAGATGAAAGATGTAAGGCCAATAAGTCTCTGCACAACAATATAAAAGATCATATCCAAGATATTGGTGTGGAGGCTCAAACCTATGCTTCAAGAGATTTTTTCATCCACGCAATCAGCTTTTGTGCCAGAAAGGTTGATCTCTGATAATATACTAATTGCACATGAAGTTGTCCATAGTTTGAGAACACATGGGACAATCTCTAAGGAATATATGGTTGTGAAATCCGATATATCCAAGGCATATGATCGTGTGGGATGGGCCTACTTAAAAGCTATACTAAAAGCTATGGGATTCCATTATAGATGGATTGGATGAATAATGAAATGTGTGACCACAACTACCTTTTATGTTCTCATGAATGGCCAAGCTTTTAGGATGGTCCATCCAAAGAGAGGGCTCGGACAAGAAGATCCTCTATCTCCTTTTTTGTTTGCCTTTTGTACAGAGGACCTTACACAAATGTTAAATAGAGCTCAGGAAGAAGGCACTATCAGTGGTATCAAATTCTCTGAAAATGGACCAGCTATTCATCACCTTCTATATGCAGATGATATCCTTTTCATCTGCAAGGCTGAGAAAGAACAATGTCAAAAGCTGTTAGAGGTGTTGGAAAGATATGAAACAGCTACTGGACAGAAGATGAATGCTGATAAGTCTTCAATCACGTTTGGGAGCAAAATCGAAGAAGAGGAGAAGCAGAGAATCCAACAACAGATGAAGATTTTTAATGAAGGTGGAGCATGCAATTACCTTGGATTACCAGAGTGTTTCAGTGGTTCCAAGGTGGAAATGCTTAGCTATATCCACGCAAAACTCAAAAACAGGTTGTCTCGATGGTTTGCTAAGATCCTATCTCAAGGGGAAAAAGAAATACTGATAAAAGCGACTGCAATGGCAATGCCTATTTATGCTATGTCAATATTTCGACTTCCAAAAGCTACAATTCACTCTCTGACATCTCCCATAGCAGAATTTTGGTGGCAATCTTTAGAACAGAAGAAGAAGATTCATTGGATCAGTTGGGAAAGGATGTGTTTATCAAAAAAGGATGGTGGTTTCGGCTTCAGAGATTTGAAGTGCTTCAATCAAGCTCTATTAGCAAAACAAGCATGGAGACTATTACATTACAAGGATTCTCTTGCTACCATGGTTCTCAAAAGCATGTATTATCCTAAAACAAACTTTATTTATGCTCTAAAAGGATCCAAACCTTCTTTTGCTTGGAGAAGTCTGATCCATGGAAGGGAATTGTTACTTCAAGGGATGAAAATCAAAGTTGGTAATGGGGAATCACTAAGAGTATGGGCAGACCCTTGGATCTATGATGGTAGAAAAAGATTTCCGCTCATCAAAAATCCAATCATCAACATAGATCTAAGAGTTAATGAGTTAATAGATGGTGAGAATAGATGCTGGAATGAAGAAATATTAGAAGAGTTGTTTTATCCTGATGACATCCATATAATTCTCAATCGTCGACCTTTAATTTCCCAAGAAGATTCATGGATGTGGATATACAACAAAACAGGAGTGTACTCGGTAAGAACAGGGTACAAATTTGCTTTCAACAATAGCAAAAAGGATGCAATCAGAGAAGCATCGGCAATGCCATCACTCAACCCTATCAAAGAAAGAGTATGGAAGCTCCCAATGTCACCAAAGACTAGAACATTTCTCTGGAAAGTATTGAATGGAGCCTTACCAGTTACTAGCAGATTAAACTCCAGAGGATTGAAACTAGATTAAACATGCCAGATATGTGGAGGAGAAAAGGAAACCATCAATCACATTCTGTTTACATGCTCTTATGCTAGGCAAATGTGGGCAGTATTTGGCTTCCCACACCCACAAGGAGGGTTCAACTATAACTCTGTCTACACAAACATTGCCTATCTTTTGCAGGTTGAAAAATAAAGAGCAGGGATGCAAGAAACAACAAGAAGTTATCCATGGATACTTTGGAGACTATCGAAGAACAGAAATAGACTTAATATTGAAGGAAAAAATTTCGAAATCATGGATACAATCAACAAAATAAAGGAAGATACAGAATTATGGTTCTTAGCTCAAGTCATTGATAAAATAGAAGAAACAAATGAGAGAAATGATAGAGCTAATAGACCAAAATGGTGGAATCCTCCTAAGCCTCCATGGACAAAGTGCAATATAGGGGTCAGTTGGAGCAAAAGAAAAGAGATTGTGGGAGCAAGTTGGGTATTCAGAGATGACAAAGGTGAAGTTCTCATTCACAGTAGAAGAGCATTCCGCAAGGTGACCTCACAAATTCAAGCATTCTTTGTTGCTCTCAAATGGGTAATGAGTAGTGCAACTGAGCATAGGAAAAGAAGGGTCATTTTTGCATCAGAAGCAACGGATCTCAATAAAGGAATCATGAATCCAAAAGAATGGTTATCATTGAGATATCAGGTTGAAGAGCCTCGATATGTACTCAACCTTTTTTTGGAATGGCAACTTGAGACAACAACTAGAGACTCAAACAGAGGAGCATATTTAATAGCTCAAAGTGTTACTAGAGATCTAAGATTATCATCATATGTCCAATCTGGAGCTTATTGGGAGATCGAGAAGATCGACCAAATATCTTGGAAATATGTTAATATCTTAGAATAGTAAATTTACCATTATCTGGAAATATATTATTTATATTTCTAAGATATAAATAAAAATAATATATTTCCAGATAATGATAAATTTACTATTCTAAGATATTAACATATTTCCAAGATATTTGGTCGATCTTCTCGATCTCCCAATATGCTCTAGATATAAATAAAAATAATATATTTCCAGATAATGATAAATTTACTATTCTAAGATATTAACATATTTCCAAGATATTTGGTCGATCTTCTCGATCTCCCAATATGCTCTAGATATAAATAAAAATAATATATTTCCAGATAATGATAAATTTACTATTCTAAGATATTAACATATTTCCAAGATATTTGGTCGATCTTCTCGATCTCCCAATATAGTTCCATCTCGGTTAACAGAGCTGTTTGAAAGTGAAAAGAAGCCATCCTCTATTTGAGCTTGTAGCATTATTTTTTGATTTTTTGGCCGTAACAAGGGGCAACTTTATAAGCCCACTTGTTCTTCTGTTTAGCCTTAATGGTTACGGTGTAAACTTCTCGTTAATATATATTCAGATGGACAAAAAAAAAGTAGTTTTTTGACCGATGGCATGTCAAACTACTCCAAAGAAATGAGAAGGTTATAGTGCTTTGAACTTAAAAATGTTTGGAAGAAATTGATTGGTAAATAAAACTCAGTAATATAATTTTTTGTTGTATATATCTTTTAGCAAATATAGATAAAGATGTGTATATTCTATCAAAGCAAAACGGCATGACTTTTTGCGACATGTCTAGACGGGGGAGGTATGTTTTGAACTTTATAGTTTTGGCATTTTTTTTAACTAGAGTTTTGATCTGCGCAATCGCGCGGGTTCTTTAATAATTTTATATATTATTAACCATATTTAGATTTTTCGAGTATCGGATTTAATAATTTTCGGTTATTTCGAGTTTCGGCTTTGGGTTCAGGTTCGAAACTTTTAGAATTTTCAGTTATTTCGAATTTTGAGTTCGGTTTAGGTTTAGGATTTTCAAACTTTCATATTTCCTCGGATACTCGTATGGGTTTAGTTCGGATAATATCAAATTCCCAAAATAGCGTGAAACAAAACCCGTTAGAGTATTTTAAAAAACATAAGATCACTAAACTTTAATTTTTAGAGTTTATATAAATTATTTATAAATTTTTATTGATTTTTCTGAATTTTATCACTTTATAATTTTTTTGAATTTTTGTAACAAATTTTGTTTAGAAAATAATAATATTGTAATATAATTATTTTAAAAGTTATAGATTTATTTTAAATTTGAAAATAAATTATATTTAAATTTGCTAAAAATTGATATATTTAAATTGGGTTGGTTTACAATTTTGATAGTGATTAAGTGAACATAATATTAGAATATTCTAATATGTTTGTTGGAATATGTAAATGAGTAATTAGAGTTATTTTAATTTATCAGATACATTTAATAAAATTTCTAAAATATGTTCACTTTGAAAAATCACACATGAAAAGGTCTATGTCTTCTTTTTTAATAAGATAGATTTGCTAAGAATTCTCTCATATTTGTACAATAAACCTAAATTATCCTTTTTTCGCCTTAGATTTTCAATCTCTCTACATCATTTAGTCACTTTTTAGTTTTAATTATTTTCCCTAATTTCGTTTTTTAATTATATTAGTAGTTTTAAAATGTTTCATTATTTTTCACCCAATTATGTAATTTCCTTCATTCTTTAAAATTAATGTTTTGTCATTTTTCTACTTATGATTTATAATATAAATGTAACAACAAACATTTATGAGCAACTACTGAGTGAATATATTAAATATAATTTTATGTTTAATTTTTGTTTTGCTTAGGTGGAACCCTGGATGGAGAGAAGACTCCCTAATTATATATAAGATTTTTCTACTTATGATTTATAATATAAATGTAACAACAAACATTTATGAGCAACTATTGAGTGAGTATATTAAATATAATTTTATGTTTAATTTTTGTTTTGCTTAGATGGAACCCTAGATGGAGAGAAGACTCCCTAATTATATATAAAATTACTACATAAAAAGTCTACTTAAAAAAAACTAATCCATGAAAAATTCCGGTCTTAGATGCAGAAATCAGGTGGATATCGAAATCAAAATTGGAATAAATGAACTCAATATAGACACTTGTCAAACTGTCAAACATTGTGTATATAAGTGAGTCAACCCTCTAATTCTTTTTCTCTTTTAATTGCTTTTATTACCTTCTCACGCAAAAGATAGAGTCGGTATACATTGTTTACAAATTTACGTGTTTGCTGCATGAAATTTCAGTACCTTTCATGTACGCTATATAGTCAACCATTTACATATATATTATACATGTGTTAAAAGCACGTATTGTAATTTAACTCTATATTTTAGGTTTACTTAATTCTATATTTTTCATATATAGTCATTTAACTCTATGTATTCATTTAACAAAGCAATTCGTGTCATATCATGTTTATCCCAACAATCTGTTATTATTAGTTAGTGCTAATCCTTTTAGTATGCGTCTTGTTATACCATTTTGGTCTTTAATGTTTATGTTGTAATCTTTATACTTCCACTTTGATAGATTCTTCAAAGAACTCAGCAAACGTTGCTGTAATTGTGTGTATAAATATATTACTTTCTAAGGATAATATGTTTTTTCATAATCTAGGATAATTCTAGACCAAAGAGGTCCACACTAATCTCCGGGAGAGAGTCATCTATAGGAAGGTTCGCTCTCCGATTTCGTAAATGGGTTGAAAGCAAGGGTTTATACTCCGTGTGAATGTCCAGAAACAAATATGTTATAGTTTCACATAGCAGAGGGATCAAACTCGTAACGTGTTAGCGTCATAAGTCCGTCTTTTACCTTTTGACCATATCCTTTTTGGACATTTTTTTTTCTGGATCAAATAATATTAAAAGATTTTCTTTGTCTTTTCTGTTCAAGAAAACTCAAGTATGATAGTTACGAAATGGAAAAGCTAATGATCTTGCTTTACTAACCATACGTCTTATAATGCCTTTTTGTGTAAAAAAAAAACCATACGTCCTATAATGATTACTATATAAAGTTGACAATTGCAAAGAAAAATGAAAAATCAGCTAATTAGTGATGATTTCCACAGATCAATTAAATACTTCCGTCAATGAAATTTGTGCACCACGATATTGTATATATATAATATGAAATCTTGGGAAAACGACAATACAATCAAATCCAATTCTTAGGGCATCTTCAATGCTAGGTGTTCTTAGCCACTTTTTATTACTTTTTTTGGAAAAAGAATTTTTTTGGGGTTCTTAGCAATTTTTGTCTATTATTGCAAGAACCCCAAATGAGGTTTTTAAATATATTTTTTTTTTACTTAAACAAAACCCGAAATATTTTCGAGTATTTTTAGATATATTTTCGGATATTTTCGAGTATTTTTAGGTATATTTTGGGGTATTTTGGTTTCGGATCGGGATAATTTAAACAGATCTGAAACGGATCTGAAACTCCAAAAATCGTAAACATATCCGTATCATATCCAAAAACTGAAAAAAAAAAAACGGATATGAAACGGAGCCAAAACAGATATTTTCGGGTATTTTGGATTCTGATCAAGATATTTTAAACAGATCCGAAACGGATCCGAAATTCCAAAAATCGTAAACAGATCCGTATCATATCCAAAAACTGAAAAACAAAAAAATATGGATATGAAACGGAGCCAAAACGGAACCGAAACGGATATTTTCGTGTATTTTGGATTCGGATCGGGATATTTTAAACAGATCCGAAACAGATCCAAAACTTCAAAAATCGTAAATGAATATGTAACGAATCCAAAAACTGAAAACAAAAAAAACGGATCTGAAACGGATCCAAAACGGATCCGAAAATGAAATTGTTCTGACCCGGAAAAAATACCTAAGAACCGTTAAGAGCCGGTTCTTAATTAAGAAACTTAGGAACCGGCTCTTAGCTCTTCCTTCTTTTTCTACTTTTTTTAGTTATTAAAATTCTTAAGAAACCCTTAAGAACCTTTGAATGAACATGCTCTTATTTCTTAAGAGTATGATTAGTGTTAAACTTTTAAGAAGGTTCTAAAAAAATAATAATATAAAGTTATATGGATTTTTAAAATCTAAGAATCTCATGTAAAAGTTTCTTAAATCTTTTAATTAAGAGATTTTTATATAAATTTCTTAAGTTTTAAAAACGTATGTAATTTTTTTTAAAAAAAAACCTTTTAAAAACCTTTTTAACACTTACCTCTAATTATGCTCTAAGTAGGAAATGGACTTATATATAAAAGAAAATTACAAAAAATAAAGTCGGAGGCTACTAAAAACTCAAAAGTCGGAGGCGGCTACTAAAAACTCAAAAGAAAAACTCAACCTTTGAAAATTTCGAACTAAATGAATACAGAAAATTCCAAGTCTCATTAGCGTAGGATTCACTCCTCTCTCACTATTCTACAAAATTTCCCATCATTTCCGCCTCACTTATCCCATCATAAACAGATACGCATTGTTGTATATATATATATATACACACACATACGCATTGTTCATTACTTAAAGAAAAGGAAGAGAAAAACATTTTATTACCAAATGGTTCGGTGTATTACGATGGTTCTGCTCTGTCTTGTTTTGTTTCTGGCGGCTAATGGTTCTTATGTGGCCGCCAGAAGAGTCGGACCGAGGATGGAGATGAAGAATAAGAAGAGCTTAGGATATAATAAATACATTAATATTTTTGGTTACTTGCCTAAAGGCGTTCCCATTCCTCCTTCGGCTCCTTCCAAGAGACACAACTCTCTTGTTGACTCTCTTCCTCATTGATTTCATTTTCATTCATATGTATTTTTTTGTAGCCTAGACAACATAGGGTATACTCTATACTTGCATACATCTGTATATGTTTTCTTCAATTCTTTTCAACGTTTATGGAGTAATATATCATGACTGTTCGGGCGTAGATGCGACGTGACTTAATTAGCGAAACAAAGATGGTGCGCGGGTCGGAGACTTTCGTAAAATAGAGCGTTATGTTTGACGATGTGTAAAGTTTTTAGATTAAAGTGTTTGGAAATGTTTACAAGGTCTTTTTCTTTCTCTAGAACAATCTCTCTCTCTATAGAATGGAAAAAGAAGAGAACCCCCTTTTCCTCTTGAATGAGATCTCCTATTTATAGGAGGAAGGGCCTTTGAAGATGTCGTCCTCAAGTCACGGATGGGCCTCGGCATGGTCCGGGTCGGCGGGATGGGTCTCGGCATGGTCTGGATCGATCCGCGTGATTCTTCGGAAGTCTGCGATGCTCCTGTACCATATTAAATGCAGAAGTCGTACGACCACGAGCGAATCTCGATGGGCCTCGTTTGTTAATGGGTCGTGGCATCGTGATCGAGGCATCGGGCCTAAGGTTCTTTTTCGGACCTCAAGTCCAAGACCTTTTAGAGTGAGCCTGTCATATTAAGAGGGGTGCTAAACCCACCTCCAACAATGACTCGTCAAGCGCATTACACATCATCGGTCCCCAACCTTGAGAGGCTATTACACGCATCCTAATTCTTGATATTTGCAACCCTCACTCCCATAAGTCTACAACTCTCGTTTTAACAAAATACATGGTTGTTAAGTGAAACTAATTGCTAAAGTTGCAACTTTGTTACATAATTGTTCTTCTCGAAGAGTTTAATAATGTTTGCGTTAAGACGAGACGTAATAATTACACACAGATTAAGTTTGAGGAGAATGCGGAGGAATGAATAAACATAAAGAAACAAAATCCACAAGTCAATAGACGTAGACATTTTTTTGTTCTCTATGATGTACCGGAGACGAAATGAACTCGGGACCTCTCGCACCTTAACAAGAATCATACCACTAGACCAAATGCGCATAATGGATCGGTTTTTAAATAATGTCCCTTGAAATGATTTTACGGTAGATATGAAACTTCCCCTCCGCTGCCGCAACCAATTAGATTTGCGGTTAGATATTTTTCCCAATTGACGTGCACGGATCTGAGACGTTGAAACTGTGAAATTAACGGTGGAGATTCGTCCGTTCTTAAGCCCAACATTTATTTAGCTCTGAGTTTTAGCTCCAGTGGAGCCAATACAGACAACAACAACGCAGACAAAAAATGGCGGGTACGGTGGCCGCTTTGTCGCCGATTTATTCTCCGGCAAGAGTTAATTTGCCGAAGCCTATCAATTTTTTCAACAAACCGCATCTTGTCTCTTACAAGCAAAACCCTATATCGACTCTACACAGGTCCCAAGCTTAATAACTATCTTCTCTATCGTGTTTCCTTTTTTCTGTGGGTCTCATCCATTTTTGGCTGCTTCTCCAGGTCGAGATTTGCTCCTGTGATAGAGGTATCAACAAATCAGAGGAACCGTTCGTTTTCTGTTTTTGGGTCTCTCACCGATGATTCCAAGCTACACCCAGAAGAAGAATCAAAGGATTCCGCAGAGGTAATGAATACAATATTGGGTCTTTAATGGCGTTTGTGGTGGTGTCTCTGCCTTTATTGTTGTTGTTAGTGCAGGGACAGGTTGCTTCTGTAGATATTAAACAACCAAGAAGAAGTTTGCTCGTGGAATTTAGTTGTAATTCATGCGGAGAGAGAACAAAGCGGCTTATCAATCGTCTGGCTTATGAACGTGGCCTTGTCTTTGTCCAGGTTAGTCTTTTGCTTTGCTTTGATTCCTTTTTTCACATTATCAACTTGTGCACACCATATGTTTGCTTAATTGTCCAATAGAGATGCTAAGTGTTTTCTTATGAATTGTGAGTTGAGACACACAAAAGATGAGTCTTTTGGTGTCTTGATAGATTCTCTTTTAAAAACTGTTTTGTTTTTTGATACTTTGGCAGTGTGCAGGATGTCTTCAGCATCACAAATTGGTGGACAATCTTGGACTTATTGTCGAGTACGACTTCCGGGAAACCACCAATGATTTGGGTATCGATCAAGTTTGATTAAGCTACTTCGAATGTTGAATCAAGTTTAATAACTTTCCTCAGATATATTCTTTTATGCTTGATAACAAGTAATCTCCTTTCCTCAAATAATACAAAAAGAATGTATTGTTTTTGCATCAATGTGACGGTATACATGGAGAAAAATGTAGCTGCTTGACTCGTTACATTATGTGCTTAACGATTATCATGAGCGATGGGAGTTTTAGGTTGTCATTGCCAACAGAAAGAGTACGCCTAGTGCAGTATTGAACCATATCCGTGCTCTTCCTTCTAGCTGATTCAAGGCGTTTCCTCCATTCTGTAAATTAGAAATATAGAAGAAGTTAACCTTATATCTATCTTGCAATATGGTGAGGCAGTAATTCTTTAAAGGTAAAAGTTCAGTATTACCGCGTTCAGAGATGGTGATGGTGCTGGAGTCGTGTCCTGGGAATCTGTTATAACTGGAGGAGATGGAGGGCTTGGGGGAGTTGGCGCTGGAGCTGGAGCATGGTGATGCCTTTTGTGCTTGTGCTTTTTCTTGTGCTTAGCAGGAGCCGGTGCTGGAGGCAGACTTATTGGTGCAGGCGCTTGTGCAGGTGGCGGTGAAGTTGGTGCGGGTGGTGGAGAAGCTGGTGCTGGTGGTGGTGAAGCTGGTGCCGGTGGGGGAGAAGTTGGTGCTGGTGGGGGGGATACAGGTGGTGGTGAGATGGATGGAGCTGAAACAGGCGGGCTTTGTGGTGGTTGTGGAGGCGGAGTTGCGGGGCTGCTTACTGGTGCAACTTTTGGAGCCGGTGATGAAGTTGGAGTTACTGCTGGTGGAGGTGTACTCGGAGATGTCGATGGCGGAGTAGCTGAAACAGGTGGAATAGTGGTGGTTGGAGGCGGAGCAGTGGTGGTTGGAGGAGAAGCGGTGGTGGTTGGAGGAGGAGAAGTAGTGGTGGAGGTTGCTGGTGAAGCGGCAGGTCCTTGTGCATTGACACTAAAAGGAGAGGTAAGAGCAAAAACTAAGAGAAGAGACCAAATAATTGAAGATGAATCCATTGTGTTGATGTGGAAGAAGCTGCAGGAAACAATTGGTGAAAGAATTGTGCATATAAAAAGCTGTGTGATATTGAGATTTCTTTGAAGTATGAATGAAAAAAGTTTGGTGCAACAATAGGTTAGGTGATTTAAGAGATCCGGTCTTATTCAGAATGCTACGTTGCTTCTAACTGTTTGATAATAGCTATGATTCTGGGCCATTAATACAGTTCTAATCAAGTAAATGTCCCAATAATCATAATCATCAAACATGTTAATCATAAACTAATCGGGACCTAAAATAGGTAAGGAGTCTGGATCACAACCAAGAGAGGTTGGTTAAACAAATGCATCGGTTCATACCAAAAAAAAAGTGCGTAACGTTACAATCAAATGGCACTACATTCAATGAATCAAACTGATGTTTAGATTTTAACAACTGACAGTGAACAGATGAGATACAAAACACGTTCTTGGTTTGGTTGCGTTAATCATACATCAACAAAGTGGCTTTGGAGGTAAGCTTCTACAGACAGAAAAAGTGTAAGATTTGATGCATCTTGTCTTTCTTCTTTCACTTTAGGTTGAAAAACTGCTGCATTCTGCTGCATCTTAGGATGGAATGGCATATGGCTTTTCTGACACCTTTGTTCCATTTCCTTCGCCTCTAGGGAACGGCCTGAAACATAAGTATTTGTCAATAATAATGACTACGCAGAGTTCCAAAATTCCCAAAAAATCAAGTATCATAACCGCTAAACTTTAAACTTGTGTTGTTATTCTCATATATTGTCTCTCCTATGGCAATGTTACAAAAGAGTATACTTGATGTTGTAGATAAAGAGGATGGTGGACACGTGCGTTGAAAGGAAGTTGGTTGCGTCTAAATTAATTTCTACGAAATGGAGATTGAATAACAAGACACGTGGAGTATGAAGATTGGAAGAAGAAGGAAGATACAAGAGTTATTTACATATTAAGGTACTTTTTGAGTTTCTTTTTTCATTTTAGTGACTTTTGAGACAAGAGGTACTTTTGTACCTTCTCGAGGCACTTTTCGAACAAATTTGCCCTTATAAGATGTCAACCAGCTCAACTGTGTCTCGTTTGTTTTATAAAATCTCAACCGTTACTCTTTAACTGAAAAAAAATAGATCTTGCGGTCCTAAAAATAATCCTTTCCCTCAGTTCTCTTGCTGACACGTTGCCATGGATCCTACGGCTTGGATCATATTGTGTGTAACCATCCCTTTGTCCAGCGTATAAAAAGTGAGTATGAGTAATTAATTTACAGAGGACACTTTGTGAGTTCCAAGGTTGGGTTGTACTGTACAGACGATGGTAGAACTTTAAAGCTCAACAATTATGACGTTTACATTTGTGGACTGTATAAATGTGGAACGAAATATATTACCTATGATAATTTTTAACTCATTATGGACATTCAACTCATTATGGACTAATTCAACTGCTTATTATGAACTAATCTTTGCAAATAATGGACTCAACCAATTTACTCAAAATTATGACGCTTGACAGCAATCAGGATTTTAACTAATACATACATGGCTTAATCGAAGTAACATCATGTACAAGTCCAAGAACTCATAATGGACTAACCCAAGTACTCATAATGGACTAATCCAATTACTCAACATGTACAAGTCCAATTACTCAAAAATGGACTAGTCCAATTACTCATCATGGACTAGTTTAAATAGACATAGTGTACACCAATTAACTCAGGATGAACTAAGGCAAGTGCTTATTATGGACTAATCCATATACACAATGGACTCAGTCAAATAACTCAGAATATTATCTAGCTTGACAACAATCAGAATTTTGACGAATACATACATGAACTAATCCAACAAACATCATGGACTAATCCAAGTACACATCGTGGACTAATCCATTTATATAAATGGAATGAGCCATATTTTATTAGAATTTTAAAAAGCTTGGCATGCCAGTTGCAAACAACAGACATACCGTTAGATTGCTATCTATATGTTCAACATTTTTGCTTTCATTGGTTAATCAATTATCTCCTTTGTGGACTAATCGCAATCACTCATTATTAAATATATATTTCCCCAACTTATATGTGTCCTTATTTTATGAATGATCCACATGGATTAGTCCATTATTCGCACGTCTATATTGAACTTCTTAGCAAACTTATTCTACCTGCGTAAGCAAAAATCCCAATCAAACTCGTCGATGGAATCACTGCTCTCTGGGCAAAATCAGACAGAAAATTTGTGTTTTGTTAGCAAAAATAGTGAAAAACACAAAAACCCAAACAAGAGACAAAACCCTAAATCTCCAATTAGCCACGTTTTGATAAAAAAAAAAGGTTTCCCTCTACAGAGACAAAAGTTTGGAAGTTTTACCTTCCATTGTCGTCATCTACCTCTGGATCCGATTAAAAACCACTTTTATTCCTCTTGATAATCTCGTCTTGCGATTACGACAGAGAAAATTAAATTTTTTTTTGGCTTTTGACGATTAGTTTACTCAGCTTTGGTTTAAGAAATAATAAAGATTTATTGTGGTGCAAACATTGACGAAACATTTTTTTATTTTATTGAAGTTATTTAAAAAGGAAATAGAGGAAAATAGTTATGTTCAGTGACTTGTACGAATAACAAGTTACACTTTCTTTTTTTGTTAGGGATATTTCATTAATCTTCAACCAAAAAAGTCACTCTTATCAACAAAGTACCTCATTGTGAAAGCAAAAGATAAAAAGTACCTTAAAGTGTAATTTCTTCAAGAAACAAAGTACAAGAAGAAGCTGAAGATCGTTGGAAGAGATTATTCAGAAAAATTAAATTGTTTTTGGGGAGAAATGTCAAAAAAATCCCCAACTTACAACTTTAGGCCAAAAAAATCCTCAACTTTCACTTAAGTCATTTTAATCCTCAATTTTTAAAATTTGACCATTTAAATCCCAAATTTTCGTTGACCAAGCCAAAAAGAACCCGACAAAAGTCAACCGTTAAATATAATTAACACCCGTTAAATATCAAAACGATGTCGTTTTAAGTGTTTTCGAAAATAAAACTCATAATTTTCGACAAGAAGATTCGAAACCCCTACCTCACACACATTACACACATACATTACCAACTTAGCCAGTTAACATTCCTATACACTCTTTACGCACACATCTATATATCGAATTAGTTTTGTTATCATAAAAATTAGTTTAATAATTTAATAAATTAGTTTGATTAATGAATTGATCGATAAATTTATTTATTAATTAATTAAATAAAATAGTTTTTAAGTTCAGTAATTTTAATGATTTTAATGATTTTAATGATTAAGCTATTTCAAAACTAACTTATTAATAGTTTTTCCCGTAACTAATTTATTTATTAATAGTTTTTCCCGTAACTAATTTTAATGATTTTAATAATTAAGCTATTAATAGTTTATTAAGCTAATAATTTATTAATAGTTTTAATGATTAAGCTAATAATTAATAAATTAGTTACGGGAAAAACTATTAATAAATTAGTTTTGAAATAGCTTAATCATTAAAATTAGTTACGGAAAAAACTATTAATAAATTATTAGCTTAATTATTAAAACTATTATTAAACAAACTAATTTATTAAATTATTAAACTAATTTGTATAATAACGAAACTAATTAGATATATAGGTGTGTGTAAAGAATGTATGAGAATGTTAACTGGCTAAGTTGGTAATGTATGTGTGTAGTGTGTGTGAGGTAGGGGGTTTGAATTTTCTTGTCGAAAATTATGAGTTTTATTTTTGAAACACTCAAAAGGACGTCGTTTTGAGAGTTATCAAAACGAAGTCGTTTTGATATTTAACGGATGTTAATTATATTTAACGGTTGACTTTTGTCGGGTTCTTTTTGGCTTGGTCAACGAAAGTTTGGGATTAAAATGGCCAAATTTTAAAAGTTGAGGATTAAAATGGCTTAAGTGAAAGTTGAGGATTTTTCGGCCTAAAGTTGTAAATTGGGGATTTTTTTTGACATTTCTCCCATTGTTCTTGCTGTTCATTTCTTCTCTCTTTCTCTTTGTGACATTGCTGTACTCATTCATGTTCGAGATTCATTCTACCCGTAAAATCTCGTGAAAGTGAGATTTGAATTTTCTTTTTATGAAATTGTAACAACCGGTTCTACCTCGTCAGGGTCCCCACGCGTGTTACCTGCCAAACCACCAGCACCCAGATTTTCCCTCGTCAGGGTCTCCCCAGCGCATGTTATCCGCATAAACTACACCGCACACCACCATCAGAACATTGAACGGGAACTTAATCCTCAAAACCGAATCGGAACATAGTCCTCAAAAACCGAATATAATTTATTAAATAGAACCAACAAAATTCGTACCATCCAACATCATAAATCAAAGAGTTCAACATAACTGAAAATGAAACTGAGTCTAAAGACACAACTACGGAAAACTTATTGAAATAATCCAGCACCCAAAACGAACACCGGACCGGTCATCATCTCCTAGCTACTCGTCATGCTCACCTGCAAAACAAAGAGGGAGAGGGACAGGGGAGAGAGAGGGGTGAGTGAAGGGGAATCACTTAGCGAGGGGGTTCCCCGCTTTCGGTAACGCTAGCACTGGCGTCTGAGTCAAGCGATCCTTTAACTCTTTGAAGCTCTTGGTACAGACCTTTGTCCATACAAACTTAACTCCCTTTCCTGTAAGGCAAGTCATTGGCTTAACCAAACTGGCGAATCCTTGGAAAAACTTGCTATAGTATCCTGCCATACCTAAAAACTGCGGACTTCGGTGACGCTAGTAGGTGTCGACCAACTTGTGAGAGCTGCGATCTTTTCGGGGTTTACTGCCACTCCTGATGTTGAGACTACATGCGCTAGGAATCCTATTTCCCTCTGCCAGAAGCTTCACTTACTAATCTTGGCGTACAATTTCTGCTCCCTTAGCGTTTCGAGCACTATCCTTAACTGCTGGGCATGCTCTTCCTTAGTCTTTGAATACAGCAGGATGTCATCGATGATGACTATTATGCACTTGTCCAAGTGCTTCCGGAATACGTCATTCATCAACTTCATTAAGGCGGCTGGTGCATTCGTCAACCCAAACGGCATAACTACAAACTCATAATGCCCGTACCGGGTATGAAAGACCGTCTTTCGCACATCTTCCTCCGCGATTCGAATTTGGTGGTAACCTGATGCCATATCAATCTTGGAGAACCAAGAGGCTCCTTGTAGCTGGTCCAATAGCTCGTCTATTCTTGGCAGTGGGTACTTGTTCTTTACGGTCACCTTGTTCAAACATTTGTAGTCGATACATAACCGGAAGGTGCCATCTTTCTTTTTAACAAACATAATTGGTGCTCCCATGGCGAACTGCTAGGGCGGATGAAGCCTTTCTCGATCAAGTCTTCTAACTGCTTCTTCAGCTCAGCCATCTCGGCAGACGCCAAGCGGTACGGGGCTCGAGACACAGGGGTCGTCCCTGACTCTAGCTCAATAGTAAAATCGTCTCCTCTTTATGGCGGTGGTCCCTTAAACGGTTCGAATACATCCTCATAGAGAGCGAATATCAGAATATCCTTGATCTCAACCGATTTACCTTCCTTGGCGACGGAGATTGTTGCTATGAAAGCCTTGTTCCATTTCCGTAGGAGCTCCTCTACTCGCATCATTAAGATGATTGGTACTCTTGAGTTTTTCTTGACTCCTTGGAATATTGTCTCCACTTTGTTTTCACGGATCTTCACTCTGGCCTCACAGCAGTCTAAGTCCACTCCATGGCGATCGAGCTAATCCATTACCAGGATCACGTCATATCAGCCCATCTCCTTATCTGTCAGGTTGCTGGCGAACACCTTCCCTCCTATGGCGATTGGGACTTCGACATAAACTCCAGTGGCTCCCATCTTCTCCTTGCCTACCGTTTCAACCCTTCGATTCTTTGGGAAAAACTGGCCTTATAAGTCCCATCTTTTGACGAGCTGCGGTCTAACAAAGCTGTTCGTAGCCCCATAATCGAACATGGTATAGGCGGCTTCTCCTCGTACCATTACCGTTCCTATAGGAGGGTGATCCTAGTCATTCTACGGACTTGACTCTCTATTTTCGACTGACTCTTAGCACAACAATTCACGGAACTTCTACCAATTGACAAGAGAGGGGTTAACAACATACCGACAATTGGTTTGACTCCTTTGTAGCCCTCTGCTGCATTAACGACGGCTTCAGTTCCTCATCTTTCTCTCCCACTTCTGCGGCAAAGACCCGAGGTGTTGGAGCTTGCTGACGGGGAGGTGGCGATGGCAGCGGAGACAGATTCTCTGGTTTTTGGCACTGTCTTGCTAGGTGTCGTAACCTTCCACAATAGTAACACCTCGCGTTCTCATACTGGTTGCCTTCTGGTGGGTAAGCTCTTGGCGGGTTGCCCATCAGCGAGTTAACTCTTGGCAGATTCGGTCTGGGTGGATTCACTCTAGGTGGGTTCATCTCTCCTCTCGGCTTTTCTAGGCACATGGCTTGCTTATGGTTGTAATGATTGCAGAGGAAACAAGGGTTCCGAAAGTCTGTTGGAGCATTCGCTTGTCCAAGGGTACGAGTAAAATCCCTCTTGTGGCCATCAGGGGCGGTGTTAGCTCGGGGCGAATTTGGTCTGTTCTTTTCCTTCAACCCCTTTTCTTGATCAGCTTCTTTCTCTACCAACTTCCAAGAATTCATAGCGCACCAGCTTGCAGCGGTTTTGGAGCTCTATGTTCAGACCATTCAGGAATCTCCTGATCATCTCTTGCTCTTCCAATTAGTGGCCAGCAAAGCGGCGGAGACGATTTAACTCTTCCTCATACTAGCAAACAGTCAGCTTGCCTTGCTGAATCGTCAGAAACTGGTGCTCCATGTTGTCCATTGCCTCACGGGGGAAATACTTCCTGGTGAACTAAGTCCTGAACTCTTCCCATGTAAGCTCGTATTACCCCGCGGGTCTTGGCTACCATGCCTTTCCTCCAGACTAGGGCTTCTCCCTTCAGGTACTGCACTGCCAGAGTCCGGCGGTACTCTTCTGGATAGCGAAGATGATCGAAGTTCTGCTCCAGCTTTCTTTTCCAGTCGTCAGTGGCTATAGGATCAAATATCCCTTCAAACATTTCTGTCCCCATTTCTCTCAGTTGTCTGATCAAATCCCAGTACGACAGTCCCTCATGATAGCGGTTTGGCAAGGGTGGCGGAACAAACTGCGGCACTCAGACTAGCGACGGAGGCAGTGGAGGAGGTAAATTTGCAGCTCTGTAGGATACTTCTCTAGAAACTTTCCTCTGACTCTGAGCTTGTCCTTGACTGGCTCGGTACCTGGCCAACTCTTCTTCCAGAGCAGCATTGGCGGCAACTAGTGTGGCAACTTCAGATATGGCGTCCTGAGCAACTCTTCGGGTGGCAGATCTCGCAGTTCTTTGAGACACTCTAGATTCACTGACAGTGTTCCTGTTTCGAGTCCCACTTTCTCCGATACTTTCCTAGGAACCCTCAGGTTGAGCAACAACTACGTTCTCAACAGCAATGACATTCTCAGCAGAAATGGCAGCTTCTGTGGCGGCAGCAGCGGGTGCAGGTCGGGCTTGGTTACCATTTTGTCTTCTGGTGTTAGCCATCTGAAAAAGACAACCCCTGATTAGACTCGCTCCGATGAAAGAAAGAATATAACTTAGCTATGACAAATTAAGGTCGACTCCAGTCGGACTGGTGTTCTTTTTTTTTTCTCAAAAATTTCCCTTCCCCCAAAAATATTTTTGAAACCATTGAAAACCGAATAGAAAACCAGATCCTAATCTATGCCTCTCGGGTTAAAACTGGTCTGGCAAACCCTAGGCTCTGATACCACTTTTTAATACTCGATTCTGCCTCGTCAGGGTCCCCGCGCGTGTTACCTGTCAAACCACCAATGCCCAGGTTCTCCCTCGGCAGGGTCTCCCCCGCGCATGCTATCTGCATAAACTACACCGCACACCACCATCAGAGCATCTAACCGGAACTTAATCCTTAAAACCGAATCGGAACATAGTCCTCAAAAACCAAATAGAATTTATTAAATAGAACCAACAAAACTTGTATAATCCAACATCATAAATTAAAGATTTTAACATAACCGAAAAGGAAACTGAGTCTAAAGAAACAACAACGGAAAACTTATTGAAATAACCTGGTACCCTAAACAAACACCCAATCGGTCATCATCTCCTCGCTACTCGTCATGCTCACCTGCAAAACAAAGAGGGAGGGGGACAGGGGAGAGAGAGGGGTTAGTGAAAGGAAATCACTCAGCGAGAGGGTGAGTTGCTAAACACGCAACACCGCAAAATAACTTAGAATGCCTTCTAAGCTAGCATACATTTAACACCAAGCAGGCATCTATAATGCCACAAGCAAACATGGCATAAAAAGATGCCCTAGAAAAAATCTCTGGCACCACATTCCGTAACTTGCCTACCACTACAACGACCGAGCTTCCTTCTCTTCAACTTAACCGGTATGTACGGATCCAGGGCTTTCTTTCCATCTCTAGAGGCGAACACATTTCTCCTTCTCACACACACCAATCTCATACAAAACATCTTAAAACACTAAGGCAATAACTTAGACCTATCATGCTCAATAATAATCAACCAGGACTGACTCGACACTCAAACAGGACTATCAAGCAAGACGCATTAAATCTATACTACCAGAGAAAAAATCTTAAACCAGTTCTACAGAGGATAGCTACGCGTTTAGCTCCTCACCTTAGCCTGAAAGTGCAGATGAAACAAATGCTGATGAACTTCTGAACCGACTACTGATCTTCTTGACTTGAACCAAAAAGGAACCCAGGTTAGACCTTAACCGGGACCTGCCTAAAATGGAAACTACTAAATAAGGAAACCTTCCTAAAATAAAAACTTTTCCCAAAAGGAAACTTTCCAAAAATAGAAATTTCTAAATTGGGAACGTGCCAAAAATAGAAAGTTTCCAAAAATGGGAAGTTCCAAACCCGAAACACGAAATGCTATGGAAACTCACAAAAACGCGGGAAACAATATCGGAAGTGAGAAAACTACCTCGCAATCGAAGGAAATGCCGCGGGAGGGTTGCGGACTCGCGAGCATAGCGGCTATGAGTCGCGACACGGGTTGATCGGCAATAGAAAGGCTCGAGCGACGGTTGAGGCTCTCGGATGGGCTCGGGAACGGCGGGAGACGCTCAGATTGGCTCGAAGATGGTTGTACGAGGTTCGGATAACGGCGGATCGAGGCTCCTGCTCGGGTGCAGCGGCGATCGATGCTCGGAAAGCGGTGCTAGCACTCGGGAGGCGAAGATTGGTACTCTGAGCTCACGGAAAGCGATGAGCGGCACAGACAGAGGCGGAGAAGCTCGGATTCGTGTTGGAGGCTTGCGATCCGAGGGTTGCGGTGGTAGCGGCGCACGATTCGAGGAGAATGGCGCGTGATCTATGGTCGATGGCGATGCAGGGAGCTGCTACGATCTTTGAGAAGGTGCGGCGGCGGTAGAATCGAAAGGCAGCGGCATAAGAGAGAGAGACTTGACGATTTTCAGTTTCTCATGGGATTTCGACAAAGGTTTGCTTCTCGTTTGATGGTGCATTTCCCGAAGAGCTAAGGACGACTTTTAATAGAGTCGAGGCAAGGGGAGATCTAGGGTTTCTGGTTTTGTTTCCTACGAACCGAAATTCTCCTACCGGACCGGGTCGGGGTCATTACAGATATGTGCAATGAGATTAAGATGATCTCTGTAAACAATTCTAATGGAGAT
This sequence comes from Anastatica hierochuntica, assembly GCA_900406275.1. Lineage (NCBI taxonomy): Eukaryota > Viridiplantae > Streptophyta > Magnoliopsida > Brassicales > Brassicaceae > Anastatica > Anastatica hierochuntica. Next base: position 25,606 of record OVAN01002736.1, read on the forward strand.
TCATCTTATGATCGAAATAAAAGGGAAAAGTCTTCGAGTAGTACTAGCGACAACATAGATCAATTATTCAGAACCAAATTACGAGATTGGTGAAGATTGTTTAAGAATCATTAGGTGAGGTCAAATATGTTAAAGATTAAATGTGCTAGGGTCATTAGTTAATTAACCTATTTTGTAGTGATCACTTTGTGATAAAAGAAGGTTATGGGCATAAATGTTATGGAAAATTAATATGTGGATACCTTTGGCTATTTCTAGTTTGATGAGGGGCCGAATTAGAAATTGTTTCTCTATAAATAGAGAGTTATGGTCCCCAAAGCAACCCTAATAGAAAATATAGAAACTCTATCTATCCTCATCACCAGAGACCTAAAGTCATTCAAGATTTGCTTTAGAAGATCCATTCTCTAATTCATTCATATCCCTAAGTATGAATTCATCAGGTATGCTTCCGCTCTCGATCTATTAATCAGAAACTGGTATGACTTCTGGTTTTATAGATTAAATAAATCTAACAATTGTTATCAGAGCCACCATATCTAGTTTCTGGTTGATATTCATGTTTAATTTAAAATTTTAAATTCGGATTTATTTTATTTTTATTGAATAAATTCGGATTTATTTTGTGAAAAAAGTTTTGATTGTTGAATCTCATTTTTCATTAAAGTTTATGCTTGAATTTAGTATTCTGGGATCTATGTTTTTCGTTTAGGATTAGATCTAAAATATGCATGCTAAAGTTAGTTTACTCATCTAGTTTCAATTTCGAATAAGTAAAATTATTTCGGATTTTTTGGGTAAATTTTTCGGGTTTGGATTTTTTTTGCTGCTCTCGGCGGCTGAGTTTTCGAAAGATTAGGGTTGCTTCTATTCAACCCGTTGAGGCTGAAGAAGACATATTATTGAAACGAACTGTTTCAATTTTTAGTTTCGGTTTGTGCTTGGCCCGTTAAGCATACTACAAAATATTTAAAAAGAAAAAAATTGGGCCGTTAAGCCCAATCGCAAGGGGAAGGTGCACTGGTCAATGACATTAAGCTGCGTCATTGACCGGATTCAAACCCAGGTTATTCGTATGCATAACTTTCTACTTCCTTCTTCAACCACTATGCCCTGTTAAACATTCTTGCATGTTGAATCTCCAGAAGTGTTCTTATATGTCTGAGCAAGAATAAAATCAAGTTTTTTAAATAAATCAATAAATAAATTTGATTGTACAAAGTTTAATACTATAAGTGGATTAATTAAATCAAGATGTCGACCCAAAGGAAGACCTCTCTTGATGAAATCTATTCATGAAAAATATTAAATTATGTATGTATGTAAATTTATGCGGATATAATTCGGCCCAAAGGAAGATTTATATTTGGCCAAATTTACATATATACGTCTGTACATTTTCATGCGAATATTAGATCGACGCAAAGGAAGGTTTAATATTTGGTCAAAGTACACATACACCTGTGATGGTAAACATGTGACAATTATATGGATTTAAACATGTGACTGATAAATAGGCCCAAAGTAAGGTATATTATTTATAATGAATTATTTTCAGTGTTTGATCATTACAACAAGAGTACCGCTAGTAGTTAGTATTACTGTCCAAAAACTTGATATTAATGTTACACTTGGTATCTTGGATGGGATATGTACAATTGTTTGATATTTATTATTGATTTTCTTCGGTTAGTGAGTCATTAATTATCTTTTGTTCTCTTTTTCAGCAAATGTTGCTACTGTATGCGCCGATTTAGGATCAATTTCAAAACTTACGGCTTCTTACTTTACTGAGTTAAAAAGTAAAGTTAAAATTATTCTTGGGTGTATGGATCTTGATCTTGCACTGAGGATGGAACAACCAGCTTCTCCTACGGATACCAGCACTACTGAGTATAAGACTGTTTATGAGAAGTGGGAGCGTTCCAATCGTATTGGTCTAATGATTATTAAGGACACCATTCCAGAAATCTTCAAAGGTGGTGAAGAGATCAATGATCTAAAACAGTTCCTTGCCGAGATGGATTTGCACTTTGCAAGAAGCGATAAGGCGGAAATAAGCTTGCTTTTGCATCGCTTTAGTACGATGAGATATCACGGCAAAAGAAACATAAGGGAGTATATTTTGGAAATTTCTAACATTCTTTCAAAACTCAAGACACTTAAGACTGAGCTTCCGGCTGAAGTGCTCATCTTCTTTGTCTTGAAGTCTCTTCCTCCTCAGTTCAACAATACTTTATATCTTTCATTGACGATTACTCTAGATATGCATACTTATTTCTTATTCATGAAAAATCGGAGTCTGTGGACGTGTTCAAGAAGTTTAAGGCCGAGGTTGAGAAGCAATTTGACCGAAGGATAAAGTCTGTCAGATCTAACCGTGGTGGTGAAAATATGGTAGATATGATGGTTCAAGTGAACAACGTCTAGGACCATTTGCCAGATACCTAGAGGAATGCAGAATTGTGCCTCAGTACACTATGCATGGGTCTCCCAGTATGAATGGTGTTTCTGATAGAAGGAACCACACTCTTAAGGACATGGTGAGGAGTATGATTAGTCATTCTACCTTACCTGAATCACTCAAGGGAGAGGCACTAAAGACTGCACCTTACATTCTTAATAAGGTACCAACTAAAGCAACTGCTAAAACCCCTTATGAGCTTTGGACTTGTAGAAAACCTAGTCTAAAGCACCTTCAGATATGGGGATGCCCAGTTGAGGCTAGGCGTTATAAGCCATATGAAAAGAAACTGGACTCAAGAACTATTAGCAGTTACTTTATTGGTCATTCTTAACAATCTTGGGGCTATGAGTTCTATGACCCCATTGTAAAGAATATTTTGAGACCGGAACAACTACGTTCTTTGGGGATGTTGAGTTTGGGGGGAGGGGAGAAATAAAGTGAGGGATATCATCTTTGAGGAAGAATCGGTTCCGATTTCTATACTGATTCATATAGTTACTTTGGATAAAGCAAATACGGATGCTCAGGTTGATATTGAAGTTATTCCTCAGGTTGATACTGAAGTTATTCCTCCAACTCAAGATGTCGATGATATCGATCATGAAGGTCAAACTCAAAATCCTCAAGAGCTAGTGCAACAAGATCAAGTTACTTTAAGGTGGTCCACTAGAGTAAGGAAAAATGCTATTCCAGATGATTATATAGTATTTTGATAGAACATGAGGAAAATCAAATTCTTATGGAAGATGATCCTATCAACTTCTGTCAGACTATGAGTAGTTCCATCTCAGATAAGTTGACTGAAGCAGCGAATGAGGAGTATCAGTCGATGCTAGACAATCAGGTTTGGGACATCTTTCAGTTGCCAGAAGGAAAGAAACCTATTGGTTGCAAATGGATATTTAAGACTAAAAGGGATTTGAATGGTAATATAGAACAATATAAGGCTTGTCTAGTAGCTAAAGGCTATACTCAGAAAGAGGAAATTGACTATAGATAAACATTCTCTCCTTTTTCGTCGAAAAATTCTTTTAGGACAGTCATGACCCTTGTTGCACGATGTGATTTGGAGCTTCATCAGATGGATGTCAAAACAACATTTCTCAATGGAGACATTGATGAAACAATTTACATGGAGCAACCAAAAAACTTTGTCTTAGGTGATGCAAAGAATATGATTTGCAAGTTAAAGATATCCATCTATGGGCTCAAACAAGCTTCTCGTCAATGGTACCACAAATTTCATAAGGTTATCATCTCCTTTGACTTTGAGGTGATTTTGGTTGAGGATTGTGTGTATCAAAAGTTCAATGGGAGCAAGTGTATTTTCTTGGTTTTATATGTCGATGAATAACTATTGGCCTTTAACGATATGAGCATGCTGGTTGAAACCAAGAGATTTCTTAAGGAAAATTTTGAAACAAAAGATCTTGGTGAAGCATCTTTTGTCTTAGGGATCGAGATTCATCGAGACCGTTCTTGAAGAATTCTTTGATTATCACAAAAGAGCTATCTCGATAAAGTACTTAAGAGATTTGGCACACAGGATTGCAAACCAAGTGATACCCCAGTAGCTAAGGGAGACAATTTTTGTCTTAGTCGTTGTCGTAAAGGAAATCTGGAAATTCAGGAGATGCAGAAGATCCCTTATGCTTTGGCAGTAGGGAGTTTAATGTATGCTCAAGTTTGTACGCATCCGGATATTGTGTACATAGTTGGAGTTTTAGACAAATACTTAAGCAATCCAGGCATGGACCATTGGAAAGCAGCTAAAAGGGTCCTGAGGTATATGGTCACATATAAGAGATCAGATAATTTGGAGATCATTGGATATTCTGATTTTGATTTTTCTGGACGCCAAGATAGTAGAAAATCTACATTGGGATATGTCTTTCTGTTGGTTGGTGGAGCTATTTCCTTGTGTAGTGCAAAACAATCACTCGTAGCTTCCTCCACCATGACATCCAATCAAGGAATTTGACTGCAAAAATTTGTCACAGGGCTGTGAATTCTGGAAGGAATTGAAAGACCACTAAAGTTATACTGTCACAATAAGGCATTTGTTTTGTATTCCAACAACAATAGGAGTTCGGTAAAGTATAAACATGTAGTCATTAAATACCGAGTCATAAAGGAAAGAGTACAAAGTGGAGAGATTTCCGTAGAACATTTGGGGACAAACTCTTTGTTAGCAGATCCTCTTACAAAAGGTATTGTGCCGAAGGTCTTTCACGAGCATACTGCTCAAATGGGCATTTCGGTGTTAGAGGATTATTCAGTTTAGTGGGAGCTTGTCATATCATTTTGTTCTATGTTTTTTTGGTTGTGTTATGCACATTTTTCTGACCAGAAATACAGTTTTAATAAAGTTTCAGTTTACACTTTGTACAATAAAGTTAAAGGATCTCATTAAAGTAGGACCAGTTGAAAATCAACATGTACTGACCACCTTTCATGTGATTTTTATGCCGCATTTTTCATAATTGATTTGGCTGTATTAATTTCAGTGACCATGGAAGGTTTAGTTATGAGTAATATAACAAAAGCCGCCATGATCCTCTATTGTTGCAGTCAATGGACGAGATTTTCTTATGCTCTCGGAATTAATGGCATAATTGAGCTCATAAAGTCTATCACATTTTCAGGCACATATATGAACCAGTGGGAGATTGTAAGAGTCATTAGGTCGGGTCAAATATGTTAAGGATTAAATGTGCTAGGGCCATTAATTAATTAACCTATTTTGTAGTGTTCACTTTGTGATAAAGAAAAGGTTGTGGACATAAATGTTATGAAAAATTAAAATGTGGATACCTTTGGCAATTTTTAGTTTGAAGAGGGACCGAACTAAAAATTGATTCTCTATAAATAGAGGGTTATTGTCCCCAAAGAAACACTAACAGAAAATACATAAACTCTCTACATCCCCATCACTAGAGACCTAAAGTCATTCAGGGTTTGCTTTGGAAGATCCATTCCCAAATTCATTCATATCCCTAAGCATGGATTCATCAGATACACTTCCGCTCTCGACCTATTAATCAGAAACTGGTTTGGCTTATGGTTTTATATATTAAATAAATTTAACAGATTGATGTAACATCTCCGAACCTGATTTGCTAAACTGAATCTCGCAAACCCTAGGTCAAACCACGTCTCCTCTGTATAAAAGGGCATCTCATCTTCCTCATGAAACGCATCACCAAATGAGAAGCGAAGTTCAGCCCGAATCCCAAGATAACTCGAGAAACCCTAGCCACCGAGCCTCACCCGTGCGATCCGAGCCTCTCTGCGCGGTCGTCTTCTTTTGCCCCATCGTCGCCGCCGCTACGCCCTCCCGTGCTCACGCCGACGTCTGTTGGCCTTTGGAATCGTCAATCTTCTTCTCCTTCCTCGGCCTGAGAGCCCACGTCACCGATCTCTGCCGTCCGAGTGTCGTCGCAAACTCTTGTGGCCGCATTGCGTTTCTTGTCACCGATCCGAGCCTTTTGTTGAGATTTTCGCGGCCGATCGAGCTTCATCGTCGCTTCCCGTTTAGATTCATGCACCGTAAGCAAACGCCAAGCCGTCTCCGTCTCTTCTCGAGCCTCCTCTCTGCCGCTCCACCTGCAACATGAACCCGAGCTGTTGGTTACGCGAATCTGAGACCCTACCACGATGTTTCTGTCGTTTGTGAGGTAGATTCCGTGTTTCCGAAGTTTTTGTGGTTCCGCTGTTTCCGTGTTTTGCAGGTTTCTTTGTTGCGGATATTCGAACTTTCCATTTTTAGCAAGTCCCAAACTTGGAAGGTTTCTATTTTTGGAATGTTTCCTTTTTAGGAAAGTTACTATTTTGGGAAGTGATGTATTCGTATTTTATCGGTTTTTACTACGGTTTTCTTTCGAGAAT